>CM069131.1:162975353-163281259 GCA_035221665.1 Okamejei kenojei
GGTTGTATTTAGTGCTTTATTTGCAATGTTGGACGAAACATCGCGCATCAGTGACAACCAAAACAACTCTTAAGGTTCTGTGGAGTCTCCGACTGTTTTTGGCAACAGATAGCTTTAGGCAGAGAAGGTAGAAAAAAAATCAGAATAATGAATAAACAAAAGAAAAACAAAAGGCTACACAGCAACCTAATTACAAGGCATCGCCGTTATTTAAATTAGAGAGCCAGGAATGCAACTGCTATTGTTATGCATATTCATCTATTTAAAATTAATTTTATGTTTTGGATTTATTTTTTTGCAATCTCTAATGGTGACCATACAAAATTTTTATGTATCTAATTCCAGCTATTTTTTAAAGTTGCTTTTTTGAAGAAAAAATTGAGATAGTTTGATTTAATTGTAGTCATTTTGTTGGAAGCAGAGTAAAATTACAACCTAATTGCATAGATTTAAATAGTGCAGTTTAAAAAAAAATCTCATTAAATTTGAGAATCAAATCTTGAGTACTTGAATTTCTTTTAAAACTACAAAATTAAAACCTCCATGTAATTGTGGGGAAAAAAAAAGGAAATTAACAGGCACATTTGTTGAAATTAACAGAGATTGAAGAACTGCAAATGGAGAATTCTGGTTGACAATTTTTTTCTAAGTGTAGCATTGCAATTTCTTTCAATGAATAATGCCTCAAAAATTCAGTTTTAGCAACTACCTTTTTTGAATAATTTTGCTGTTTACAAAGCAAGGAAATAAAAGCTTGTAATTGATCCTCACAAATTTAAAGCTTTTTTTTCTGAAGAGTTTTTATAAACAGTTGATGTTTTTAAAAAGCAGTTTCCTGCCTCCTTGGCAACAAACCTAATTTCCCAAATACATTTTGAGATGGAAAGTGGAGTTTGAAGGTTATTTTGAAGTAAATTCAGCATTGCAAACCCTTAATAAAGTGAAAAAATATGGTACGATGCACAGCATTATTTAAATAAAATGGTCACTGCGCCCTTTGCATTAACAGGAGCAGGAGGCTTGTTGTTCTTATGTTGTGTTGTTTTAGCATGTGAATTGTGATTTTGTAATATTTCATATAATAATGCTACTTTACAATGATTTTTCTTTTGTTTTAAATAAACCATGGGCACTTTTTGAAACACAACTGGTGAATAATAATAATAATAATAATAATAAGATTTACTCTCATTCACTGAATATCTCAGAATGTAATACTGAGCAGGACCCTTTCCGAAGCAGGAAAACGTCAAAATTTAAAACAGATATTTACTCATTGTATTTCAGAAATCATTGGCTTTAAAACAGCAGGACTGAAGTGCATTATTTTGGGTGGCATTTGATGATTGAGAAAGTGGAAAGGAAAAGTGCTAATGTTAACGCCATAAATCATATTTTTAATGTTGAACTTAAAGGATTAAGTAAAGCTTGAAAAGATTTCAGCAAGCGATCCAGATTTAGGAAGTTTTTTTTCTGATCTTGTCAGATATTTCTGTTTATCACAGCATGTGAGTGTCCAGACTTCATGGGTTGTTCTACTTGGCAAATGGCTATAGCAGTTATAATATTTCTTACATTGCTGTGCTATGTGTGGTACCCATTTTGTGACATGATTAATGCAGGACCAACCAAGTTAACAATGTTTTTATCATGCAAAATCCCCAAATTGTAAAATTGCTTGGTAGGAATGAAAACATAATAAATTTAGACAATGATGGTATGATCTGAAAAAGGGTCCCGACACGAAACGTCGCCATTCCGTCTCTCCAGGGATGCTGCCTGTCCCGCTGAGTAACTCCAGCTTTTTGTGTCTATTTTCGGTTTAAACTTGCATCTGCAGTTCCTTCTTACATATTAACATCTATTGTGGTCTGCAGGGGAACGACTTTATTAGCCTTGATAAAGTTTATTAAATTGATCATGTTTCTGATTGCTTGAAGCAAGTGTACGCTACTAGAAGTAATTTAGCAAGGGAATATTGCTATATACAACTTTAAGAGAAGAATCATGATTGAACATGAACATTTAATTTAATAAATTCTGTAATGTTATTTGTCGTAACATATTTTGAATCCTTTTTTTATATTGTAGAATAGAATCAGTAGGTTGTTACTTAAGTAAGATTTCATAGCCTGCAAGGTGGCTGTGTAAATTAATGGGAATGGAGTAAAGACTGGAAGAGGAAACATTCAAATAGGTTGGAATTTTTGCTGAAATAATTGATGAGATTACCTGCCACGATTTAACAAGTCCAGCTTCCTCAACTCACCCTGGTCAATATTTGGTATTGGTGCCTCACAAATGTGTAAGTGTTGTATTTGGTTAGATCCAATGTTGTAATCAGAAACTAATCTATATAGCTTGAAATGCAAGAAAATATGTCATTATTACCTGGGGTTTAAAACCATAATGTGGGTATCAAATTTCAGATTGCATTCTATTCACTCTGGTGTGACTGCAGTTGTTCTCGCTGCATGGTTTGGCATCTTAATGCCACCTCAGAGATGAAAGTAACTTTTGGATAGCTGCTGTTATGAGAACAAATCTCTCATCCATCATTTTATTAAAGTATAACTTATAAACTGTAGCTGTCATTGTTGATATGTAAAACAACTTCAGGCATGACGATTTGAAAGTTGGTACTTTTCTGGATATTAAATTGAGCTTCTGATACCTGTCACACTACAAAGTTATTTTCTTAATATAATTTTTTGGAGAAATGCTAAGAACGCAACAAATTAGTTGTCTTTGCAATGCCGGTATATGATAATATACCTGCATTTTATATACAATGTTGTTTAAGATATTCCAAATTAAATATAAGTGATTTGGATTACGTTTTTACATGAAGAAAGAGTCACAGCCTTTTTGAAGTGAACATCATAATATTCAGAAGGGAAATTGTAGAAATTATATGTGCATATTTAAGACTACTTGCCAGACAATTCAGAAAAAAGTATCAAGTGGATGAATACTAGATTAAGTACAAATATTTACTCTTCTGCCCCGTTTATCAATACATGTGCAGAAACAAACATACACTACAGTTAAGGTGATAATTCAGTACATGAGAAAGAGTTAAATATGCCTTTCAATTTGCATTTTAAAATAATTTTGAAATTACTACAAAATATCTTTCTTTAAAATAGGCTGCCCTAAAATAGTTATGAGGATAATATCATGTAATGATTTTCCCTTTTGTTACTGTTTTCCAGATTTAAATATTAATGTATTTGGTAGGAGTAATGTTCATAAAGAAGTAGTGAATATCCAATACATTCTTAAATTGTAATTTAATTCTACATGTTCAATTTAATTCAATTTCTGTGCCACAGTGAAGATGATATGATACATTTAACCTGAGATCTACCTTTCCAAGTGAACATCACTCTGAAAAGCAAATAAGTTTAACATTTATCATGTTGTCTCTCAGTTGCCAGAGCCACATTTCTATTTCTCAGAGCCAATTTTATTGTTCTAATGATGGCTCAGTACATGAATATTTCCTATATCCCAAATAAATAAAGCTGATGAAAACTAAATCTGAGCTGATGTGGCATAAGCAGCACTCTTGGGACGGGTGGAGCAGAATCAGGGGCCAGTCAGACTTAAGTTTTTCAACTAAAACTCCTTCTGCAAGCCTCTTATTTTTCCACATGTGGATCATGATTATATCATTCGTATATTGTGGAAGCAAATCTTATTCCATTGCAGTGAATCGTAAAACACAACCCCTGTCAAGTTCTAGGTACATAACACAGAATCATCTTAAAATATATTATCTACAAAATAAAAATTAGTATCTAATAGCAAAACCAAACAAAAACAGATTATATGCCTGTTCCTGTTGAAATGTGACATGTGTTTCAGTCCCGATACTTGCATCATGTTTGTGTTCTTTGCGAACAGCTAATGTTTCTTAGTATGCATTAAAAATACACAACACTCACCCACACCCACGTACGCACACTTGTATGTACTGGTTGCAGGCAAACCACAATGAAATTGAGTAGAATTTAAGAGTAACCAAAGCTTCTTGCTCCTTGTTATTTGTCTAAGTAAGGCACCCAACACATTTTTCTTTCTCCTTTCGGGCTCATTTGTTTGAAATCTTGACCCATTTACTCCCTAATACTGCTCTTCAAGAGTACTATAGTTCTCATCTTTCTAATATTTTAGAGCCTGCATCTTATTCCTACTATTTAGTTCTTAATTCATACATTATTTTACTCATCCTGCACATCTGACTTGGGCTCACTACCAAATGAAAAGAATCATCTTTCTGGTCCATTGGGGACAGTGCAGAAATTCAAAGATATGTCTCCATTTTTGTTTATTTCCACTCTCATCTCATAAAATCATATCTCATTGCCTTAAATGGTGACGTTTAAAATAAAAGGCTACAATTTTCATAACTTGCAAATATTCTGCAGAAATGTTTGTTCTGTAATTTACCTTTCATTGAGACCATTTATATAGGGATTGTTGATTGACCATATATGTTTAGGATGTGATTAGCAAACATGTTGCTTGGAATCTCATTTTATTAAACTATCCATATGGTTAAGCCAATATACCTAAGTATACAAGTCCTCAGGGAGGCCATATACTTTTAGCATGGATCATAAAGTTGTAGGTTTGAGCCATGCTCCTGTTTCTGAGTACACAGAGACTTAGTTGCCATTTTATTGCGGTATTGGAGTTGTTTTAAAGAGTTGTGTGTCCACGATATAACCAACCCATTAACAAAAGACCTCCTATGTTTACGCTAGTTTGTTTAGCCCCTGTAATCCAGTGCCACGTTTCCTTTGTTTTGAGTCATAAGGCCTTTGTTCTCTTTCACTGTTTTTTCAGCCATTGTCGTGCTAAGTGCTTTCTTTCTCTTACCGTACTATCCAATACTACAGACTTCTAAAACCCAAATGAGACTTGGCCTAGTCCAACTTTCCCTTCCACTCCCCTTCACTAATTTCTTATTTTTCACAGTCATATCAACCTGGGACTTCAAATTATTACCAATTTCATGAGTACCGAAATACTTTAGTAACTGTCAAGATATTAAGGCAGTTTGTTGATAATGTTACCCACAAAATCCCTTATCCGAGCTTATTGACACATAGAACACAGAAAACATAGAAAAATGGGTGCAGGAGTAGGCCATTCGACCCTTCAAGCCAGCACCGCCATTCAATATGATCATGGCTGACCATCTAAAATCAGTACCCCGTTCATGCTTTTTCCCCATATCCTTTGACTCCTTTAGCCCGAAGAGCTAAAACACCGCCTGACTTAACTGTTCCACCTCCCACCAACCAGAAAACCAACTCATCCAATATTCCAGCTTGCCTATCATCCCTGTGCACTCAGCAGCTTCTAATGCCTGATTATCACACTATCATGGCATCCTCTATCTTTGGCCAGCATTGCTGACTGCATCTTAGTCATCCCAACCCTGTGCTCTAGAAATGCTGCCTCTCTCGTCTCCTTCACTTCTCAGTCCTTCTATAAAACTATGCTGTAAACAGTCATTGATTCAATTTACATTTTGCGCAATCATTCTTTTCTGAAGTACCCTGGGAAGCATTTCCACATGAAAAGCTCGTTGTCATTTCGTGCTGCCAACAAGGTTCATGGACTTGTGTGAAATGAACATCAAATGAAAATGACAATCAAAAGAAATGAAAAGCAAGGGTGGAAGCATAAGAGAGATCATTTTCAGGGGAAAATATATAAATAGTTTGAGTTTGGAATATTGGGAATGTACGGGTGATTCTTGTAGTTATGACAAAATCAAGTCCCCACATGAGTGTTTAGCACTCGGTCAGACCAGAGGAATTGCATGTGGCTAAACAGAGGGTGCGTCACAAGGCGTAACCATGTTTAAAAGACATTTGGACAGGTTACATTTGTTGGAAATGTTTAGAAGGATCTGCAAGCAAATGGGACGACATGGTCTGCATCTTAATCGGTATAGCCAAAGTGCCTGTTTCTGTGCTGTATGACTCCATGCCTTTATGACCAATGCAGCCTGAGAATTCTTAGAGTATGTCACTGTCAATGAAACTTTGAGATAGTTTTTGGCTTCAAACTGTCCCAGTCATTATTCAAGATTGGTATTTGTCATTTGCATCACCATGAAATTTCACCCACGGTCTCAAATTGAATTGTAACATATAAACTTGGGGTTGACTGAAACATTTCACACCAACTAATTACTTTGATTACCCAGCAGCCAGTCTGCACACAAAGTGCTACATATACTAAGATAGGCCACCACTATCACAGCTGCGTTTAGTCACATTGGTTGAAAAAAAAACGTCATCTAGGATAGTGGGAGAACTTCACTGTTCCACTTCAGGTTGTGCCACGGGATCTTTGCATCCCAAATGAGAGGGAAGGGGAGGGATCTAACTCTGTTTAATCGAGGAAATGATTCCAGCAGTGCATAGTTCGCACACTGGTATGCCAGCCTAGATTAAATGCTCAATTCCTGGTGTGGAACTTGAAACCATGTGCTTCTGACTGACAGACAAGAGTGTTACCACTAAGCTGTGCCTTATATCCTTTACTGTTTGTTCCATTTATTCCATTTTGGCTGCCGGTTCTTTGATTTTGGTGCAGTCAGCCAGTGAAATGGCCTTTTTTTGAAATGGTGTCATGATTTGGTACCTGACTACTGCAGTTTGTCCAGAACATTAGTGCAGATTGACTATGGCCTGAAATTTAAACATGCAAAAATACCAAAACTTAAGGAAAGAAACGTAAATCCTAACTTCTTGCATTTGTATATGGTCATAACATCAAAAGACACATTAGAGACAATACATACCCATGAAATATACATTCACAAGTTATAGGAGTAGAATTAGGCCATTCGGCTCATCGAGTCTACTCTGCCATTTGCCTCCTTATCCCATTTTCCTTCCTTCTCCCCATAACCCTTGACACTCGTTCTGATCAAGAATTTACCTACTTCTCTATGCAAAATCATGGCGTTCGAGGTCTCCAAAGCACTGAACTAAAGGAGATTAGTAAACTGGATAATGGCTTAATATTGAAAGGACATTGTAAAGATGCCAAGGGAGAAAGCCTTGTAAAGGGAGAACGCAGGATAATGGGCTTGAGAGGGAAAAATTGATCGGCCATGATCGAATGGTGGCGTAGACTCAATGGACCAGATGACTTCATTCTGCTGCTATGGCTTATGGTTTTATGGACACTGGGAGAAATCCCCCCTCCTCGCCACACAATGTCATAAAACACCGCATTTGCCAGAGTTAAGTGTCTGACCCACTTACGTGATTTTTACGGCGACTGCCGGCGCCCGTCATAGTCACAGCAGGTCGCCAAAAATGTTCAAAATGATGAAAATCTAGCGGCGACCAGAAGAAGGTACGACTCTTTGGGCGACTACTCACAACCATACAAGCGTCACCCCATGACATATAATGAAAAAACAGAGTTGTGCAATTTAGGCTCTGAGTTGTGGCTTAGATTAATACCCTTCAGATTCAGAGAAAAAATAGACAACAAGGAGCTGACACAACTGACCATAAGGCATAGATATAGTGTAGAAAGCAGTATATATATTTATTTCTACATGCACTTTTTCAAAGTACTGCAACAAAAATATTAAGTATTGTGCTGTACAAAATATGATCCTTTTGTAACCAGAACTCTTGTGGAAGTATCAAGAGTGCCTGCAACTCTCTTTGAATCCCTCCTAAGATAAACACAAAAAGCTGGAGTAACTCAGTGGGTCAGGCAGCATCACTGGACAAAAGGAATAGGTGGCGTTTTGTTCAAAACCCTTCTTCCCACTGTGAGTCGGGGGAAAGGGAAACCCTTTGAATCCCTCCTTCTGGATTCTGCCAAAACTTCTTTCTCAAAGCTTATAAACTGTGAGATTCTCACCTGTGATGGCACTCAACTGTCACAGAGTGTGGTTCACCTGCAACAACCTGCATGTATCGAGCATCCTGAATGTGGTAAAATATTTCAAGGCGCTCCACAGTAACAATTAACAAACCAGCATGACTGCCATATCTTTTGTCGAGATGAAATATTGAATTATTAGGTAGAACAAATAAATCAATTTGAAACAGTGTGACAATGCTTTCACATAGAAAGAGATATTGAATATCAGAAAACACCCCAATAAAATAATTGTTTGCATTTTGTATAATTTTTGTAACATGTAGCTGCTAGAATACAAAAGTCCACTCTGTTGTGTCATCTCTGTCGTGGTATTTTCCCTGTGCGTAAGAAGAGCCACAATTTAGCGCCTGAAGTACACTATTTGGCTTGATGTTTGGGGACAGTATTGCGAGAGTGTGGCGCTGTCATTGTGCACAAGAATGAGTGGCCAGTGTGTCCAAATGAGCAGCTGACAGTGTTTCTAAGATACATTTTTAAAAGTACACTTAATTACTATTTATTACATTTGTTTTGGATCATGCAATGGAAAGTTCTGTCATGCTCCTTGAATGGGCACTTTAAATCTCCCATTTCAATTAAAGAAGAATAAAAGTATTGAAACATACAGTTCTATGAGTTCTTTGTTGCAATCCTGAATGAAAGATGAGGATTCAGCACCATAGTTATAAAATTAATACAACTTTTTTTGCAAGAACGCTCTAGTTGTGTAAAATGGAAATTGTTTCTCACAATAATAAGGATTTCAAGGTTGTCATTGCAAAAGCAGGCATAGTATTAATACAGCCAAAAGGAAATTGCTTTTTGGAAAGTTTATTTTTGCATCTTTTTTTCCGTTTATTTCTACTCCTGGTTGCCCAGTTTGTAACTTCTCTGACTTTTTGTTGCGCATATACTTTCAGTAGAAATGTGAAATAAGATGAATACCCAGCTGGGTGGAAGCATTAGTTTTGCACTGTTCTTCCTGACAAATGATCACGTTTTGGCTGTCGAATCATATCAGTGGCATCTGATATAACAATGTGCGTATCCATTAATTGATCAAAATGTACTAGCTTTTATAAAACATAGTTTTCTTGCCAGGCATTTTCCATTGCAGTTGCACTTATATAGATTTCAAAACTACTCGTGTTGTGAGTAACAGAACTCCAGTCCTTGATTAAAAACTGAATGCTTTGTCATGCACCAGCATGAAACTGAGGATGAAATCACCTTTCATTTGCCTTGGATTGTTTTATTTATTTATTTTCATTTCCCACATGTTTTTTTTATTGTGGCCACTTTTGAATAAAATTATTACCTCTTTGAACTGTGGGTTTATGTCAGTGTATAAGGTGAGCTTGTCATGTGTGAGGCTGTTTTATCTTTTATATTGTGTTTCAGACTGGATAGATTACGTGCTAACTTTGGGGGGGGGGGGGGGGGGGGGGGGGGGAACTAATGGTATCTCTTGTTATTTTGCCCCAGTTAAGTCACAGCGATAAGTTTGTTCCAGTTTCCCTGAGGTTACCAGTATTGCAGTTACAGAAATGATGAGTTTGGTGACTGACTGTTTTTACCACAAATAGTTATTTTCATGGTTGTGCAATTTAATTTGATTAACTACAGTTTTGGCAGCAAAGATGTGACTTTCTCTCATAACGAATTTTATTGCCACCATAAAAAGCCTACCTTTGAAACCATCTTACAAATTCGAACAGAAAATGTTTAAAGACCCTTAATGTTTTTTGTTCCATCTTGGCTGCTAACTCGACAACTTTTGTTCTAAGTGTAAATACTGGTAACATTTCTGGGGATATTGCCTTGGAAGAGTTGCCAAGCCCAGTGCCTCATAAATCCTTGCGCACTTGACACTGACTCATCCTGAAATTTGTCCATATTCCTGTAAATCCTATTTTCACTCCCAGTCAACCATAATCAATGTTACTGTTTATGGCAAAAAAAACAAAAACGAAAATAAAACCTTATTGAAATGTAATTATGTTCAGGCTTAATAATTTACCTCCCCCCCACCCCCCCCCCCCCTTTCCCCTGGTGATGAGTACAACTCCACAGCTCTCAGGCTTTATTCAATGGTGCATATAGTGGGAGGGGAGTCAAATATTCTGTCACCCTAACAACATGGTTCATTTATCCATTCAACTATCAGAGAGCATAACTATGGATTATAAAATAAAATCCTGTGTGATCACATTGGAAATGCCAAGAGTAGGAGAGACAGCCAAGGAAAATATATCTATTAAATTTATATGCATTTTAACTCCCCCTTCTTACATATTTGCAGCGAGTTGAGTATCATGTCCGTATGTTTATACACAACATGGCAATTATACGTGTGGCCTTGAAGAGGCTTTTGGATAGGTACATGGAAGTACAGGGAATAGAGGGATATGGATCATGTAGAGACTGATGAGATCTGTTTAACGGCACAAACATTGTGGGCCAAAGGGCCTGTTCCTGTGCTGTACTCCATCTCTGTGTGTCTTTTTATGACTGCTATGCATGTTTTCTCACATATTTGTATTAATAATATTTGTATTAACAATAAACTCTGAATTTACCTGAATCCAATTTAATTATTGCAAGAATATAAACTTTTGAGCATTCTGCCATTTTACTTAGTTATAATGTTTAACCAATGAATGTGGAGTGATGCAGATTGAAGTAAACTGGCCTAACAATTATTGGCAATGTTTTACAAAACTAATCATTTTGAAATAGAAACAGAACATATTACTGATCAGTCATAGAAACATGGAAACATAGAAAATAGGTGCAGGAGTAGGCCATTCGGCCCTTCGAGCCTGCACCGCCATTCAATATGATCATGGCTGTTCATCCAACTTAGTATCCTGTCAACGTGTAGGAAGGAACTGCAGATGCTGGTTTAAACCGAAGATAGACTCAAAATGCTGGAGTAACTCAGCGGGTCAGGCAGTATCTCTGGAGAAAAGAAATAGTTGACATTTCGGGTCGTGACCCTTCTTCAGATCATTGGAAGTAGAAAAGCAGTTTCACCCTGGCCTTTTACAGTGACCCAATTCCGATTACAGTACTATAGGCAATACATCATTTTTTTCTGAATGGTAGACAAGGTTTTTATAAATTTCATTGATAAAATTACAATCTCCTTACTGCATTTTTTCAATTATCACATGCAATTCTCATGCTGAAATGTTGGAGAACTCCTAGTACAGCAAGACAAACTGGAGTACTCCCTTGTGTATATTGATTGTGCAAAATGACAAATATCAAGGAGAAAATTACAAGGATATAAACCTAAACTTTGGGATTCAGGTGACTTGTAAATTGCTGGAATTCTGTTCTTCATGGCTTATAATTTTTTCGGAGTCCCCCGGTGATGTTACACTGCCTTGTAACTTTCTCCCGTGTGGCTACTATTCTGTGCAGTAGATTTCTTGAATCGTACAAATCAGCCACTGAGCCACAAGACAACGATGAACTGTAAATCAAAATTTTAATCAGGTGTCCGTTTTAGTTGGGTTAATTTCCACAAATATCTTCTGTTTATTAATCGTTAAAGTGACCTCTTGGGCCCAAGTAGTGGCAACTTTATCCCAGAGTATCACAAAAAAAATACTACAACTGTTTGAAAGCTGCTCCTAAGATAGAATTAATTCTGCATGACTCTTACTTAACCATGAATTCTGCAGTAACTGAACATATGACGGAGATTTGCTACTGGGTTTAAAATATCGGCTTTTTAAAAAATATTCTTGCATTTAGAATTTTACTGAAATGTTACCTGCTATAAGGTGGTTACGTCTGGAAATATCTGCTTCATCTACTATGAGAAATAAGAATGTGGCACTGGGAAAACTAGTGAGGATTGTATCCCTTTTATTTTTCATTGGCGGTCACTCGAAACGAGTATGGCTGTCCTCTTTTTCACCCTCCTTGCCAACATCCTACGTTCTCCCAGTAGAGTGATTCACATGTAGGTGTATTTGTTTGAGCACCGTTAGCTCTCTTCTAGCTGGTTAATATTCATATGTATGTCTTGTTACCAATTGGTGCCTGTTTGCTGGTATATAGGAAAGGTCTCCCAGCAGGAATTACTAGGTAGAGGTGTGGGCAATAGTATTGGCAATTATGGCATCCCTGGTGTAAAAACAGTTCACTATTATATTTATAGCATCTGTGTTATAATGGAATCAAGGGATATGGGGAAAAAGGATCAGGGTACTGATTCTGGATGATCAGCAATGAGCTGGCTCGAAGGACTGAATGGGCTACTCCCACGCCTACTTTCTACGTTTCTATGAAGTGTGTTATGCAGCTCTAGAATTGGGCATCATATACCAGATCTGCCGTAAGATAGCTGTCCAAAAAGCAGATATAAATATAAATAAGAGTTAAATATTAAAGCTTTTCAAAATAACATAAGATATAAAAACACAAAGGGTGCTTCAGAGCGAGGAGCATGAAGACTGAAAGCCTGTCGCTAATAGAGGAACAGGGAGGGTAGAACATTCTGAGACCAAAGCTAAGGTCAAACACAGAGAAAGTTTCAGACGAACCTACACTGTTTTGTATTAAGTAATGCGGGCAGCGTACTGAGCCATGACATGAGCATAAACATAAAGAAGGTTCTATTAGATGGGATGGTTGTTGCTTTAATTAGCATGGGTTCTGAAGTTCAGGTGGACCATGCGTATTTATTTATTTGCCTTGTTTTATGTTAAAAACCTGAAAAGTAACTGAATGCTGCCGGTTACAATGCACAAGAGTCCTTTCCAAAGTATTAACATTTAAGACTAAAGTGGATAGGTATATGGACGTGAAGGGAATGGAGGGGTATGGTCTGAGTGCAGGTAGATGGGACTAGGGGAAAACAAATGGTCGGCACGGACTGGAAGGGCCGAGAGGGCCTGTTTCCGTGCTGTAATTGTTATATGGTTATATGGTTATTGGATTACAAATCAAAAGCGATAATTGAGCAAATTGGTCTGCGCATTTTGTAAGGCCACTAAAAGAGACATTGAAGAAGGCCTTCTGCCATTCTGACCTGAGTTACCTTTTATTTAACATTTTAATCAATTTATGGAGGTTTTTAAACCATGTTTCATTTCTTAAAACTGGATGTGGTTTGAAGCTTCTAAATTGTGGATTGGCGATAATGCCAAGAATAATAAAAACAAACAAAAACAAGAACTGACAATGATGAGACGCATAATGAAAAATCTTTCAGTAGCATATTTGTGGTATAGATGTATAAATATATCCAAGTTATTGCAGGCACTCAATTCACCAGACAGTCCAGTAATGTGTTTTTATTCCAAATATCAGGAAACTAAATGAATGCTGTGGGTGTGACTTATCTCTCCACCTGTCCGCAGACACTTTTGACATATTTAGATAGGTGCTGCACCCAGGAATCTCCTAGACTTTGATAGATTTTGCCGAGCTTAGGAAGGTCACAATTTCCAACAAATCTCCTTAAATTGAAACCCTATGGTGAAAGGTTAAGCCAAATATTTGCACACTGGTTAAAGAGAGAAAACATGAAAGCAGGATAAATTGCAAAGTAATGACTAGTTGTCAAAAAACAAATGACACCCAGTTAATAATCTCATGTGGCCTCAGAGATGTCAAAATAGATTGTGTACTGAATTCGGCAATATACAACTGCAGTAATCTAGAGAGCTACACTGGTGGAATTAAGTAAGGAAATACAGATGAGGCTTGTATGGAGCATTACGTATCAAAAATAGTTATAGGGCAGAATGGTCTGTGTCTGTATTATACATGATATTCATCCCAAGTTGCCCAAAAGACAAGTCTTGCAGTCACTTTTAAATCTCTTTCGATGTCCTGGTGATATAAAAGGCACTATATGAATGCAAGATCTTTCTTTCTTCTTGGTATCTACAGGCAGCAAGCTGTAGCTGGGTATAGTTTGGCAAATAGTTTAGTTTAGAGATACAGCGTGGAAATAGGCCCTTCGTCCCATCAAATCCATGGCGACTATCGATCACCCGTACACTAGTTCTATGTCACCCCCACTTTCACATCCTACACACTAGGGACAATGTCCAGAAGCTAATTAACCTACAAACCTGTACACCATTAGAACCCACCCTGTCACAGGGAGAACGTATAAACCCCACACAGACATAGAAACATAGAAACATAGAAATTAGGTGCAGGAGTAGGCCATTCAGCCCTTCGAGCCTGCACCGCCATTCAATATGATCATGGCTGATCATCCAACTCAGTATCCCGTACCTGCCTTCTCTCCATACCCTCTGATCCCCTTAGCCACAAGGGCCACATCCAACTCACTCTTAAATATAGCCAATGAACTGGCCTCAACTACCCTCTGTGGCAGAGAGTTCCAGAGACTCACCACTCTCTGTGTGAAGAAAGACAACATCCATTGTACTCGGGTCTCTGGTGCTATAAGGCAGCAGCTCCACCGCCGTGCTACTGTGCCAGAGTAATCTTTTTAAGAGGGGTATGAATGGAAGGAGGAGGAATAGTATTAATTAGAGACTAAACCTTGCATAAGATGACTGAGGATCTTTCTTGAATTATAGATTAAGAAATAATTAAACAGAGTACAAGTCAAGTGTATTCCATTAAATAAAAAAATAAATGTATCAAAAGCAAAGACTTCCAGTGCAAATAACACATATAAGAAGTGTATTGCTTTAGTTTTCTCTGAGGAGGAGGAGGAGGTGGCAATGGGACTGAGGACTTATGTTTATATTCAGTCCCATGTTGGGCAGTTTGCTAGGTGTAGAGCAGTTTATATTCCAGAATTCTGAAGGAAGTTGTTCCAGAATAGAACCAGGTCCAGCTATAATCCTAAAGTAAGCCAGGCAAGTAGTTTGGAATATAATTTTCCAAAATTTGTGGAAAGGAAATACGTTCCAGAAGTTTCTCACAAAAAGGAGTGGATGTAAGCCAGGAAATTGGCCTGTAAGCCTTACTTCTTCTTCAAAAAAGACATAGACCTGAGAAGAGAGATGTTAGAAAGCGGGGATGAATGCGATTAGAATCATTCAGTACGGAAACAGGTCCTTTGGCCCAACGTGTCTATGCAACCATGATGCCTCACCTAAGCCGGTCCCATTTCCTGCAATTGGCTCATAGCCATCTGTCCAAGTAGACAGGTTCTGATAGTAATTGACAACATTTTTTGGAGATTTTGAGAGGATGCCTACTAATGTTGTTCTGAATATTGCATAGAGAATAAACAAGAGTATAAACTTAAAATCATTACAAAAAACACAAATTGTGGATTGGAAAATGACAATATAATTTCCAATTCTGTGCCCCTGACCAATTGCGGAAACAACCACATTTTAAGAGCTATTTAAAAATAAAATAACATATTAGAGAATGTGAATGATCAGGGATCATTCCATGAGAGGGATCAGACCATGACTCATAGAGGGACAAAATCAGAGCTGGCATGAAATACTTCTGCACCTGTGTCTGCACTGTAAGCCACTCCTGTACGAATACATCAAGCTTCAATGGGACATATGATTTATTTAATTATTGAGACTAAGGCTGAAAATGATGGAGAATGCAGGATACCATGGTCCTGATTTTATTTTGTCATATTTTAAAAATGTCTGCAAAGTGTGATTGATTCCGTTCGCATTTGCATTTGTTATCATTGATCGACAGATGTATTTATTTACAAGCAATAATCATTCTTTCAAAATTAACGTAATAATGTGCCATAGGACTATGAAAATGTGACATAATACCAGGTCAATTTAAGAGATTTCTGAATGCTGGGGTTCTCTCAAAATGTTTAATCTGCTGAAACTCTTCATTGGGATTTTGAGGGGTTAATCTCGGTCCTAGCGTAGACCTAGCTAATAACTGACAGGAAGCAACTGGCTGCTTGTGTTCTTCGTTTCTCACCACAAACTCTCCCAAATGTATTGGGTTACTGTCCTTTCATAAATACTCTTTATTCAGTTGGAGGATGAACCTGGCAGTAAAACCATTACAAATCCTTGTTGCTAATGCTCCCATTTCATACTTTAAACATTTTATACTCTTAAAATCATGTTCATGCTATTTTAGTTTAGATAGTTGTCATTTTTGAGCAGCTGTTTATAATTAAGCACTTGCCAATGGGAAAATCTGACACAAGTGGAAGAGAAACATTACTGGGAATAGTTACGAACAAAGTGTGGGTGCTGCCAATAGCTCGGAAACGCACTAAGGCTTCAGACAAAGTATTTCTGGTTACCTCCAGTTTGTGAGGCTTCCGGTAACATTCTAACATGGAATGCCCCGTGTAAATGCACACATTATATAAAAACAAAAGAATCTGTCACGTCATTTGTAAAGTCATGGGAATCTCAATAAAATTTGGGATTGCAGTAATCCTATCTCCTGTATCAATCGTCTCTAATTGGCTTTGCCTACTGTGAATCTCAAATATTTGGAATGTGAAGGATTTAAAATTCATTTTGGGCCAAAAAATTAGTCATTCTTTTAAGGGAAGAATTTGAAAGTCCAGATATTATACCGTCAGAGTACTTTAGCATTTGAGATTAATGGATGTAAATAGGTGAATCTCACTATAATTTACATAAGCAGAGACACACACGTGCACATGCACATGCACGCACACTCACACATATTATATATATATATATATGTGTGTGTGTGTGTGTGTGTGTGTGTGTATGTGTGTGTGTGTGTGTGTGTGTGTGTCATATATTTATAGTGTGATATTATAAGAACATTTACAAAGAACGGCCCTTTGGCTAAATTTTTTAATACACAGATACTCCAGTGGCATTTGAAGAAGTCCTTGTTAAGTGATACTATGCTTGAATTGTCAGACAGCTGGCAAAGCATCTCCTGTGTGGTATTATTCTGTATAATATTTTTCTGCGAGTGAGCACTGTTTGTGTAGCGTTCCACATGGAGAAAATATCCAGCCGGGGAAAGGATGCATACTACTATAGTTTGTAATTTTGACAAGAGAAATGAGGTGCCATCTTTACTAATGGACTGAAGGAAAGAAATTGCAGATACTGCAAAAATAGGTTTAGGTTCCAGGTATAACTCTGGCTCAGATGACAGGTTACTACTTTGAGCAGAAATAATATTGATAGTGTTATTATCCTGCTGGTACCAGTTTGACACCAACATTCATGGGTTCACATTCATGTGCGCTGCATGTTCACACTGTTCCGATGCCAGTTACATTTTTAAGATTGGCACAGTGCCCAAACATTTTAAAGTTTGTTTTTCTGTCAGATTGCATCCATTGCAAGCTTGCTAGACTATCTGTTTAGTGGGGTCTTCCCCTGATTGCTTTAATTTCACGCTTTCATTAGTGAATTATCTTTCTCATTATCAAATATTTATTCATGTATTAATATCAATATTAATAGTCACTAAAATACAGCCAGGTTATAAACAATCATTATTTTCTATGCCTAAAATAATGCTATTATAGTTTAAATTACATAAATATGTAGATATGACTTTAATTTTGCAGTTAGTTTAAATATTTCTTTTTTTTAATAATCTAATGAACTTGCTAAAAGATACTACTTTTCCCTTTAAATTTAAACCATTTTCTTTTGGGACAAGCACTTGCAAAAAAAAATTATTGTTCCTTTCTAATAACCATTTTCAATAGGCCCATTCTTTGGAAAGTGAACCAAAATGTCACACACGTGACCAGATGTCATCACAAAGTGATACATTAAAACATTATTGTAAGAGATTAATCTTATTCATTGCTATTTCCTACCTACATAACTATAATGCATGTCTGCTAAAGATATGAACATTCTAGCTATTTAAGATTCACTGAGTTTGTACAATGCTTCCGTGTGATGTCACACACGTGACCAGTAATATTTGGCCTCTTGCCCTAACTAAACATTGTCAGCATAACATAAAAATAAACACGGAAAAAAACACTTGATAAAAGATTATGGATCATATATGCAGTGCTAAATAATATACCTGTAATGCTTTCAGAAGAGATGCATTCCACAATTTTTCATCTTTGTGGTCACACACGTGACTAAGAATGGGGGAGCAATAACTATTATCTTGAAGATTGTTTAATTTGAGATTTTTTAACTGAGTACCATGTCTTTAGTCCCCAGAAGAAATTATACTGTATGAAAATACTATTCAAGAAAATAGTAATGCTTTGTTGTCAATACCATTATACCATTACTTGCTTCAAGATTCAAGCCATTAATCTTTTTTCCGAGTTGACCTTGTTTGCTTGGGTCTGTGCTCGCCTTGATTCAAAGAGTGCCATTCGCGGAAGGGTTAATTCATTTCTGTTTTTGTGTATTACACAAGATAATCCCTTTGAATTGTTTTGGCTCAGTTTTCATGTCTTAATCCGACCCCTGATTCCTCTCATGCTGTGCTGTGTGGCAGAATGCTTCTTCCTGACACTGCATGCTAGCACCCTTGCCACGAGATGAGATTGGCCATGTGTGCAGGACCACTCTTGTGGCCCTCAGTGTGCTTGCTTCTTTTTTTATTGATGCTAAAACAGAGGACACTGTCATTGTGAAAGTGTTATTTTCTTATCTTCTTTCCACGTTGTGGTTTTTTACGGATGTGCATGATTATTGGAGATAAACGTATTGGCCTGTGAGATTTTCTCTCTCAAAAATTGTTCCAAACTCTTACATTGATGTATAGAAACTGGCAAGTCCACACAGAACGAGGAAGAAGTGCAGGTCAACCAAAATCACATTTAAATGCCTTTGGTAGTGAATGATCTTCCTCCCCTTCATCAGCCTATTTTTGTCTTGATGGTAACGTGTTTTCTTTGCATTAATTCATCATTTTATTTTCTTAACAATCATTTTCCGAAATCACATTTATCTGCATTTCCACTCGATCTACATTTTCGTATATTGTTGCAGAAACTGTTATTTTAGGTGCCTCATTAAGAGGAACATTTTTTTGTAGGGATTTATATAATCGACATGCCTTAATTTGGACAGAAATTAATCTGCTAATCTTTCTTTAATTGTAGCTCAAATATCAGTTAAGCAGCACATAATTAAGTAGTTTTCTCTTCCAGGCAAATGAAGATTTCATACCCTAATTTCCAACCATACTTCACATTTGCTAAAGACCTAGCTTGTGGCCTTGTAAATATACCTCTTGTTTAAACTGGTAAGGGCCTGTCCCAGCAGCATGCAACTCCATGCGATGAGCGCGACCTAATGTGGTCGCTTGAGCTGTCTGGCATCGCTGGGCCGGTCCCACTTCGATCGCCGGAGCCGTGCGGAGTTCGTCCCGCCATCACGCGGGCTCCGAAAAACTGACCATGTTCAAAAATTCCGCGCGGCAACGGCTTGTCAGCTCGCAGTCGCCTCGACGCATTACACACCGCATCGACGTCGTGCCTCCGTGACCCTCTCTGTAGGTGCCTCCATGACCCTCTCTGTAGGTGCCTCCGTGACCCTCTCTGTGAGTGCCTCTGTGCCCCTCTCAGTGTGTCCCTCTCTGTCCTGGCGAACTTACCTTTAAGACTTCGCTCCAAGTTCGCCTCACTTTGCGCCGCGTTGCGCCACTCACCCCACCTCCGCGCGGCCCCCGCTGCCGGTTTGGTTGTGCTCTTCGCATGCAGGTGCACACTGGTGGGAACGGCCCTGTACAGGGATCACCCGACCTCCGCGCGGCCCCCGCTGCCGGTTTGGTCGTGCTCACCGCATGAAGTCGGCTGCTGGTAGGACAGGCCCTTTACATCTCACACATTTCACATCTTGTACCAAAGGCAAGGTAGATGCTTTACAGCAATGCAAGAGGTCTCTGATTTTCTGGTCCAATTCTTCAATTTAAGTACATTTACAGACAAGCATGAAGGTGCATACAGTTCTTTCTCAACCAATACAGAAAAAAACTTTTTTATTGTTTATGTTTTTTAGAAAATTCAATAATTTCTGCTAAAATTTAAATTTTAAAATAATCAGTTCAAAGTAAGAGGTTAACATCTTCCAGGCAAAACCCTCACTCCCTATTGCTGCTCCCTGTGCATTTTCACTGATGAACTGATTATTTTAAATCAGATATATATTTGTATTTTAATGTTAAAGCTCCATGCTACTTTTTCAGGAAGAGTGTTCCTCTCTATGCTCCTGTTGCTCTCAGTTACCCTGTTTTGTCATCCATTTTTACCTTGGCAGCTTTTATGCACCTGTCTTTTTGAGTGTGTCTCCTCCCTTTTACATTCTGCCACCTCGTTCTTTTTCTCCCACATTATCACATGGCTCTTGCTTTTATTGTAGGATTCTGAGGACTTTTATTCAGTTGTATATATGGTGTAATTACCAAAGCATGATTAGACACATTGCAAAACCAAATTCTTAATTTGTCCCTCCATTACGATTAGGATAATACAAATCTTGAACACTGGCTGCAGTACCCTGACATTAATTATCAATGCGATTCTGAACTGAGCAGGTGAAGCAAACTGAGATTGATGTAGAAACCTTACTGCCTTATCTATTTTTACAATTGATTAGACGTCTTGCATCATTACATGATTGCCTGGTGACGTGACCAATATTGGTAACACCAGTGTGGGGAAGAAGAGTCCAAATATCAACCGACTCTAGTTCTGCTTGAGTTGTCAGCTCTTTTGCAGTTCTGTTTAACCCTCCATAACTGCAGTTATTGATTTGGGCTTTACCCCAAAAATATCTGGAACTCATATTTTTTTATTTTTCACATGTTCTGATGAAGGCCGTAGAACTGTACTGTATCATAGATTCTGATCCATAAAAAAACATATTATGTTGCCAGCTTAAAGTTCTATTACAAAACTTACCAGTCTCAGACTTGTAAAATACACCATGCAATTTCTTGGCAACAAGGAAAAGAAAAATACACCATCAAGCTCATAAAAAAAGTAAAGAGGCTCACTTGTTCCAAATATAATGTAATTCCATGCCCACACCTCTAAAAAAAAAGTACACTCTTGATTGATTTATTTTTGAATGTGAGCAAATTGGTATGGCACTCATTGCTGGGAAATGAATAAACTTCTTTCTGTTCTGCCTGCACAGTACTAATTTCAAATGGTCCTGCCTCAGCCATAATGTTTCATTCATCAGTTCCATCACACTAATTGGTGCAATGTTGAGAATCCATTGAGATGCAATGTGAAGAAACCATGCCTTGTCCTGACATTCCACTCTTCTGACTTTCTATCCCCTGGATTGCACACAACAAAAGCTTTTCACTGCACCTCAGTGCACGTAACAATAAACTAAACTGAAGAAGGGTCCCGACTCGAAATGCCACCAATCCATTTCTCCAGAGATGCTGCCTGTCTCGCTGAGTAACTCCAGCATTTGTTTTTATCTTTCTCAGATGCAATACGAATAGGAGCTCCTGGTTACAGTGACTGCTCTCAGGTCAAGAATTTTTTTTGAGTCATGTCCAGTTCAAAACCTCACTGATTTTAGGCTCCTGGGCAGAACTCTGTGCATCTTTCTGGGAATTATTCCAGCCAGATTTAATACAAAAGCAGGGAGGGTATGCGGAAGCTGTATTGACCATTGGTTAAATCTAATTTCTAATGTGGGCGAACTGCTGGCAATATAGTTAGTCTTTTCCTAGCATTGGAATTGTGGAAAAACAATGCATCAAATCACTGAGTAGTTTTAAACTATTGAGAGTTGAAAGAATCATTTGTAAATGAGCTGTAGTTATATACATCTTATGTCACGCTGCACCACCTCCTCAAGATGGTGTGTAACTGCTGCCAAATTACTATTTTTTCAAACCTGGCACTGCATACATATTTGGCTTTGCATTCCATACTTGCAAGCTAATTGTGTTTACTGTAATAAAGCCTGACTCAGAAAAACCACCTCCACTCCCTCGTACTTGAAGTTTCCATTAGAAGAACTATATCTCTAAACTCAGGAGGGCTAAGGTTCTGTATTAGATGCTAAATTTAGCCTATGTCTTGCTGTGATTCCATCTTCCTCACAGCTCTTCCTTCATCCCTTTCATGATCCACTGAGGAAAGAGCAATGACATTGGACTGTGTGGGAAGGAACTGCAGTTGCTGGTTTAAGCCGAAGATAGACACAAAAAGCCAGAGTAACTCAGCGGGACAAGCAGCATCTCTGAAGAGAAGGAATGGGTGACGTTTCGGGGCTGAAGAGAGGTCTCGACACGAAACGTCACCCACTCCTTCTCTCCAGAGATGCTGCCAGTCCCGCTGAGTTACTCTAGCTTTTTGTGTCTATCTAAGGACATTGGACTGTTGGATGACTAGTTCAAAGAGGCAACAAATGCATAATGGATCTAACATCCTCCTCCATTGAATGATTCTATGAAAACCTGCAGTAGCTTCCGCCTTAACGTTCCACATAGTAGAGGAATAATTCCTCCAAAGACTAAGCCAACAGAGTCCATGCTGACGGCAGAGTCAGACCCTTTTCCATCTGAGTGGTGGCGCCATTGAATATGGCTGCCTCGCCTGCAGCTGTCTGTCCGTTCATTCTTTTTGTTATTTTTAGTCTGTTTTAAAGTTTGTTTTTGGAGGTCTTTTAGTCTTTTTTTCTTAGTCACTTCCTGGTTGAGGATGCGATTATTCTCCGAGCCGCATCTTCGCCTTCTCCTTGCGGCCTACCACCTGGATAGGCGCAGCCTTTCCTGCCGGAGACCGGCCAGAGCCTCAGCGTCAGCAGCGGCGCAGCACTGGATTAGATCGCGGAGCGAGCGATGCCTTACCGGGGTTGCTGTGTTGGAGCTCTGGAGTGCTGGGACTGCCGACTTTGAACACCGTGGAGTTGTGGTCTGTGAAGCTTCCAGCCGCTGGGGGCACTGACTTTCCACCCGCGGGCAGCGCTGACTTTAACATCGCGGAGCCCTGGGATCTCTCGCCGAGGTCGCTAGCGTTGAACGGTCTCCAGTAGGAAGCGGCCGATTCGGAGGCTCCGGGGCCGCTGAGAGTGTTCTTCCGTTCGAGAGCTTGAAACATCGGGCCCATAGCGGCGACTGTTGAGGCCTCAATAGGCCCCGACTATGGGTGAACAGAGGAAGAGGACTGAACTTCTGTGCCTTCCCTCACAGTGGGAAACATTGATTTCGCTGTGGGGGGATGTTTTTATGTTTCATGTTAAATTCTAAAATGTTGTGTTTTATCTTATTTGTGTGCTGCATGGTAACACAAATGTCATTGCACCAATTGGTGACAATAAATGTCCTTTGTCCTTTGTACCCATAGCCCTCCAGGTTTCTTTCCCTCAAGTGCCTGTCCAATTTATTTAAAAATGACAGTACACAATGTCAGGGTACTACCACTTACTTTATTTAAAAAAGGTTTTTCCTCTCAATCCCTTACTCTTATCTAGAATGTAGATCTGTGTTCGCTGTAATCCTTGCACCATTAGTTAATGGAAATAGATTTTATTTCTCTGCTTGTAGATAAGCCTGTCATAATATTGTACATCGTTATCCTGTCTACCCTTAGCTTCCTTTCCTTCCATTTAAACAATCTCAGCTTTTCCAATCTAATATCATTATAAAACCCACTCATTCTGAGAACCCTTCAGATAAATCTCCTCTGCATCCACTCGTCACCTTCCTACGGTGTGGTGTCCAGAGCTAAATGCAATACTCTTGTTGTGGCCCAACCAGTGGTTAATATTGCTACTTCATAACTTCCCTGCTTTTGAAGTCATTGCTGCTGTAAAGCTGAGAATTCCATGAGAATTTTCCCAATAGTATGTGCAGAGGTCTGACCAGGAAATATAAAGTAGGAAATATAAATTAGATTTAAATGATGTAAAAGAAAGTGAAATAATGGCCCGAGGTTTAACAGAGAAATGTTGGCAGACCTACCACCAATATTTCCCCAAGTAGCTGACTACAAACATACAAGTTCCAAAGTGGCTAACAGCAATTTATGCTTTTTTCACACTAAACATACAAGTTCCATAGTGGTTGTCAGCAATTTATGTTTTTTTTCATATTGCGCTCTGCAATTAAACTCATGTGAGAGTGCAGACTTGTCTAAACTCCCCTCCAAGTCTCCTTCATTGATTTTAAGGAAGGGCTGTAAGGGACTAAAGCAAGTGATCTGTTTACGATCATTTGAACAACTTAATTAAAATCTTTTGTGTTTGAAAATTATTTCAAAATAGTTTTTAAAAATCATTTAAATGGTCATTGAAAGCCAGAAAAATCACTTTTCCAGTGTTGACAGTTGGCTAACCTACGAGGCTTAATTTAATTGGTTGCTGTAATTTAGTCTGCACCACCCTGCCCCCCGGATGGTATTTACACTGTGCAAGATCCTCATGCTGATTGGGTATTCAAGAAATCCTGCAACATTTTTTTCTTTAACTTCTGGGCCAGAGAGATCCTGTAACTTTAACAGCACTTTTTAAAATTAAGAACTACAGCCATTTTGGTAATTCATTGCTGAGGTAATTAACTGTGTGGTGGAAGTCTGTGCTTTCATAGTCTCCACTTTATAACTGCACATATTTGAAGTTATAAAGTATTTGAAATTATAACTGAACTCGTGGTAAGCATGTAGAATGTACGTCGGAGCTCGGGATGTCTCTTAGCGGCTCGTAACGCTAACGGCAGATACTGGGGATAACGGCAGTAAGCTCGTGAAGACTCGTGAAGATTTTTCAACATACCGTAAATCTCCGAGTTCGAATCAGGGGAAACTCGGGAGAACTCATGAATCTAGCAAACCCCCCGATCTAGCAAAAGCTGAAGCATGTGCAGCATGAGCTGTAATAAAGATATTCCAACAAGAATGTATACTCATAGAAACATAGAAACATAGAAATTAGGTGCAGGAGTAGGCCATTCAGCCCTTCGAGCCTGCACCGCCATTCAATATGATCATGGCTGATCATCCAACTCAGTATCCCGTACCTGCCTTCTCTCCATACCCTCTGATCCCCTTAGCCACAAGGGCCACATCCAACTCACTCTTAAATATAGCAAACATATACTCCTTATATGTTTATACATTAAGTCAGAATTTGACTACAGTTCACCACTGGAAATGTAACCAAAATAGAGTAGATTAATGTAACCAAAATAGTGTAGATTCATATAACAAAAGGAATTTAAGCAATTTACGTCTAAGTATGATTTTGAGTGTTTGTAAATTTAATTTCTGTATTTGTGAATTTGTGTGAAATTTAACTAGTAAATGGCTGTTTGCAACTTTTTGGTGCATTGGATGTGTAAATCTGATGTATTTTTAAGAATGATTGCATTTACCTTTAGCTTCAAGTGTAACCCGCCTTAAAAAAATGAAACCCATCCACAGTTTTAACTATATATTGTGGCGGCACCTGGTGGCGACACAAGGGCACAATGAACCATCGACTCTGGAGGGCGGCGTCTTGGTGCGGGAGGCGCTAGTCACGGGGTCGGCACCTGAGTTGGTATTTAAGGCCGGGCAATGCCTGTGACCTTTGAGGATTAGGGAGCTGTATTGGAGAGAATAAACACGTCTAGTGCACGCAACTTGTGTCCGATTAGTTTTTGGCTGGACTCCTTCGACTCCCCGCCACACGGGTGATCCTGACGCCCAGGAGTGTAATCCTGGAAGGGAAATTTGAAAAAAAAAATGCATTCTGCCGCTGCCGCCTACGAGGCAGACGAGGCCGAACTCAACACGATCTCCCTGAAGCTGCCTACATTCTGAACCTCGCAGCGGGGGTTTGGTTTTGACAGGCCGAGTCCCAGTTCTTCATCCGCGGTGTCACGGCCGACGAGACTTGCTATCGCTATGTGGTAAGCGCCCTTGAGCAGCAGACGGCCGGTCGGGTCATTCCTTATCTCGATAACCCACCAGCAGCGGCGGGTATGTACTACCAGGCCTCAAGTAGCTGCTGCTCCGGATCTACGGCCGAGCCGAATGCAGCGCGCCTGTCGGGTCCTTAACATGGGCAGGCTCGGCAACCGGATGCCCTCGGCCCTCATGAGCGAGATGCTCACACTCATGGGCGACCAACTGCCTTGCTCGCTCTTTGAATTTACTTACCAGACAAGTGGCACGATTAGTTTTTGGCTGGACTCCTTCGAGTCCCCGCATTAATATGATGATTTCCTAGATAGAACAGTAACTTTTTGCAACATGAATTTCTTAATTTCCAAAATGTACTTCATTTGTCAATAAATGGCCCACTTCAGCAACCATCTGTAAGATATTGCCGAGGAAACTCAGTGACTTAGATTAATACCAAGAGGTGGCATAGTTTTGTGAGAAATAGCTGCATTTTGAATCTGGTGAAACTACACCCGAGTACATAAAATAATGTAATAATCAGCCTTTTTCTAAGAATGGTTAGATAAGAACAGCATGATGCTAACCGATACAAACTCAAACCACTGATTCATTACATATGTTCATATCCCTGAAATTGTACTCACTAAATAAGCTAGTTCTACCCTTTCTGAACTGTGACATTCAGTAATGTCACGTTCAATATTTGATCTGCGTAGTAAGGAACTGCAGATGCAGGTTTATATAGAAGATAGACACAAATGGCTGTAGTAACTCAGCGGGACAGGCAGCATCTCTGAATAGAAGCAATGGGTGACGTTTCGGGTCGAGACCATTCAGACTGTGAGTCAGGGGAGAGGGAGACACAGAGATACAGAGGTGTGAAAACGAGAGATCAAAGGGGACGAAGACCAAGGAAAATGTAGAATAGATCATTGTTAGATCGGTTATGAATCAGTTGATACTGCGGGTGATAACAGTATGACTAATCAGGCTGAAATCCACACAGAATGGAGAAGGCATCCGTCTTCCTTGTCCAGACTTATCTTCAATGTGGATGCACTTTGAAATCTGTTATACCACCTACGCACTATCAACACTCGCTTTTCAGAGTGACCTGAAAGGTTGCCTATCCACATTCTCCTGAGATGCTGTCTGACCCGCTGAGCTACTCCGGGACTCTGTGTCTTTTTTTGTAAACCAGCATCTGCAGTTCCTTGTTTCTACTAATCTACTTTAAATCATTTGAAGTGATGAATAGAACAAAATGTTTGAAAGCTGTTTGGTTAATTTCCATGATATGGAAAGGAAGGTTAAGCTGAGTGACTATTATTCAATCTTTGCAGTGATTTGTGGGATGCTTTATTCAACTATTACGCAATTTGTTAAAGTTGAGTGAGTTTCTAAGCCATTTAAGAGCTAACTATATTGGTGAGCAATGTTTAGGATTTAACTTTTGGAAAGAACGATGGTAGCGCATTGCAACATTCCTGCAGAATCAAGGTTTGAACATTGCTTGTAGGAATTAACTATTTAAATTTTCAACATGCCATGTTGCGATTTGAACATTCCTTGAACCATTCGGTGTTCTGTAATACCACCTAGAGCATGCCACAGTCTGAACCTCCAGTAACATATCACTGCACCCATGACTTTATCTATTAACATTTAATGAATGTTAAATTGTTCTCTATTGGAAAATGTGCGTAGTTTATTAAATGTAGCCACTTTGCACACATTCCTGTAACCAAATTGTATATTATATAAATGGGGGCTAATTGGTTTTCTTTGAGGGAGTCTGTATTTCTCCTGCACTGCGGAAACCAACTTCACCCAGCTGAATACTGCCCGCACTATTTTCAAGCTGAAATGACCGTGTGCAACTGTTCGTGCTCATTCAGACACCTAAACACCGTATAGGGAGATTTGTAAAAGTTAGCTGATGTGTCATAAACATTATAGTGTTGGAATTTGTTTTGCCTTTATGGAACCAGGGTAATCGGTGGAAAGGTAAATTTCACCACTCCTTGTTCATCAATAAATTGGATTGAATTAGATTTGGCCATGTGCTGATACTGGCAAAGTGAATTTTTAAAAAATGGCTTTATTTACACCTGATATGAAAGAAAATGCAGAAATAATGCAATAGTCGTGTCAGGTCAATGATTCCCCTCTCAGTTGTTAGAGGAGCTAGACTGCTTTATGTAGTTGAAATACTAGTTTGGGGCACATTAGGAGAGCCATTGGGAAGGGATCGAGTTCATAGAAGCTGAACAGAGAAAACAAGAGGATTTTGAACTGGTATTAACCATTTCCACTGGGAAAGAGAAGGACGAGGGCAACGGCACAAAGATAAATGAGTGGTTTCATGATATTTGATTGAGGATGGAACATGCCTTTAAATCACAGCAGCAGCCACATAAACAATATATCTCACGTAGCAAAAGTATTGATAGCCATGGCAATGCAGAAATTATTGATGCGGTAAATGGTAAATAGCAAATGCTGGAAAAACTCAGCAGGTCAAACAGCATCTGTGAAGAGAAACACTTACTGTATCAGGCCAGTGAATTTTTTAATGGGAGTAAAATAAAGGCAGCATCTGTGGTGGAAAATTTGGGTCGGGACCCTTCTTCAAGAGTCCATTTCCCTCCAAGGATGCGGCCGACTCCAGCACTTTGGTCGTTTCATTTTAAACTGGGCACCGATGCCAATGCCCTGCTCCAGTGAGCCCATCTTCACTGGCTGCCACATGGTCCAGTTGACACTGCTGCTGTTGTGACTCACGTTGTAGTCCCTGGACGTCAGCACTCTTCAGGTTGCCGTTATCAACAGGATGCCCCCAGTCACAATGGGGATCCCTCCCCTCTCACCAGCTGCCGCTTCTTGCTGTTGGCCGTCGCTTTGTCCATTTCCTGCTCCACTGACGCCTCATCCTCATCCTCCAGTGCAAGAGGGGCCGTTGACATCTTCCAAGGTGGAGTATGTCAGTGACTCCAGGGGAGAAGGAGAAGGGGGTGAGTGAGGGGGGCGAGTGGAAAAAGCGATGGAAGCAGGAAGGAGACTGACGGCCTAACAGGGAGAAGCGGCAGCTGGTGAGAGGGGAGGGAGTCCACGGTGGCCCAGCGCGTCCTGTTGGTGGCAGCGGCCTGAAGAAAGTGCTGTCCCCAGGGGTTACAATGTGAGCCACATCAACGGCCACGTCAACTGGACTGTGCGGTGGTTGGAGACGGGCTCGCTGGTGCACCTTGTGGGCTGGGGATGACATTGGAAGCTGGGGCTGTGGCGACCGGTGCAAACCGGTGGTGGGTCAGTAGCTATAACTGAAATCCATTATAAAGGGGTCCGTTAAAACAAGGGTTTACTGTAAGTGAATAACGACTATAGACACAAAAAGCTGGAGTAACTCACGGCACAGGCAGCATCTTAGGAGAGAAGGAATGGGTGACGTTTTGGGTCGAGACCCTTCTTCGGATGGCTATTCAGACTTGAATAGTGAGTGTTCATATTAAACTAATACTTCTTCTTCGTCTTTAGTGTGGCGTGTACAGCCGAAAGTTGTTGGACAACTTGTTCTATTTGATCTTCCGTTTGTGCACATCGAGTTGATTGCATTAGTCGGAACAGAGCGGACCACGTGAAGGTTGCAATCTTCCACCCCAAACTAATTCAAAGAACAGAGATCATAAAATGGCAACTTTCACTTTGTGTTGTGATGCCTGTGAATTCACTTAGCAAAGTAAATTGAATCTGCAAAAAAAACATTTTAAATCTATATACTATCTATTAGTAAATCATTTTTCAATCGATTGGTATATTTGGGTTATATTCCTGCGGTACAGCTGTAGGAGTCTGAAATAATTTTCCAAACTTTGAAAGCTAAAATACTGGCACTCAACTTATTTGGCACACGTACCAATGCACGAAAATAAAATACAGTCAAGCTGGTGCAATATTTGTGTGATACTATTAATTTGTCACCTTAAATTGCTACCGTCATTGGTGAGCAATTATGACCACAAGTGCTTCACTGTTTAGTTTAGTTTAGAGATATGGCGCGGAAACAGGCCCTTTGGCCTGCCGAGCCCATGCCGACCAGCGATCCCCATACATTAACACTATCCTACACACACTAGGGACAATTTACACATACCTGTATGTCTTTGGAGTGTGGGAGGAAACTGAACATATCGGAGAAAATCCACGGGGAGAACGTACAAACTCCGTACAGACAGCACCCGTAGTCGGGATCGAACCTGGGTCTCCGGCGCTGCAAGCGCTGTAAGGCAGCAACTCTACCGCTGCGCCACCGTGCCGGCCTGTGATGCAAAAGGTGTGTGGACAGGAACTGCAGATGCTGGTTTATATCAAAGATATACAAATTTATGGAATAATTCATCAGATCAGGCAGCATCTCTGCAGAAAAAGGATGGGTTACGTTTTAGGTTTTGAACCATCCTTTGACCCGAAACGTCACCCATCCTTTTTCTCCAGAGATGCTGCGTGACCCGTTGTGTTACTCCAGCATTTCGTGTCTATCTTCTGCATGCAAAAAGTGCCCTCTAGAGAAGTCTGAAGTTGAGAGAAACACAATAGAGATGCATAGGACTGGGTGCTTTTCACAGTTCAGGTGGGTACATTACAAAATTTCTCAAACATAGGATCGGAGTTGCTAAAATAGTATGAGTACCCGATATCAGTTAGACAGGTACATGGATAAGACAGGTTTGGAGGGATATGAATCAAAAGCAGACAGGTGGGACAGGTGTAGCTGCGACATGTTTGCCAGTCTGGGAAAGTTGGGCCGAAGGGCATGTTTATAATTCTATGACTCTCTCTATGACTACTGAACTTGATGATGATGCGTTGTTATGATCGAAGATTTATCTTGGATCATGTTTTTATTATTTTTTAAATTTATACTTATTTAATGGGTTTTTTTTTAAAATCTGGGCAAGTAGAGGATTATAAAATATCTATATTTTCTAGGTACAGTCTCCAAAATACAAATTTGTATAAATCTGTTCATTAAAATCACTAGCTTTGCGAAGACGCAGTACAGAATAGGTGAGGCTAATAACCGTTCTAAAATATGAAGCAAATTACTGTCACATTTGTTGCAGAAGGTAACATTTAAGTATGCAGATCAGATCAATTCTATAGCAACTCCCTAAAGGGCTGATTACGATGTAATAATTGGGTATGATAGGAAGAGGAAGGCGACAATTCCATTTAATTGAGAACAATTTATTTTACTTAAAGTAAGTGTATCCCATCTGAATAAATTGTAAAAAATTAGCAAACAGAGGAATTAATAGTTAATGGCAACGCAGCTGATACAACCAAGGAAATAAAGTCCCTTATTGATCCTTGTTTTCCTCTGCTATTTTTATTTCCCCATGTAAGTTCAATACAACATTAAGCCAGGCATTTCATAAAAGTCTTAGGGTTAATTGGTGGATAGGTTTAATCCGTTAATGGCATGGCAGCACTCAGGCCCTTTTAACTTGTTGCAGTCCTGAGAGAGAAAACTAGTTAGAGGTCCTGATCCTATTCATACTTCACTGACCTCCGCTGGAAATTAGACATGTGGAAAATGGATGCAGCTTGAGTCAACGCTAGTTATAATATTCCATGCATTTAATCATCTGCAATAATGTGTTAACTTGGCAGAAATAGAAAATTGCCACTTGGTCAAGACACTGAGTGCAGAAAAGGAAATGGAAAGAAAATCAGCAAAATCGCCCCCTTTTAGATCCTGTTTGTTCTGCACAACATAACACTGGATGGCTTACCTCAGTGTGTATTGTTTTTGGGTACAGTACACAAGGTGGAAGATAGTGCAGCATTTTTATCAAGAATTATATTCCCTGCATTTAATGCAAAATCGTTTTTGAGTCATTTTCTTGTAGTTTTAAGTTTTCTGTGGACAGAAAACAAATAAATTGCGATTCTGCAATAAATGTCACAATTATCTGCTCCTCATAAAATGTTTCTCATTCAATGTGGTCAAATTGTTCTCAGCCATGATTGGTATAGTCCCACAAATAACAATGATGAAAGTGATCTAATAACCTTCTCATGGAATCACAACAGAATGCTGAATTGATACACAATAGAATGCTGGGTATTGAAATCAGTTCTGGTATGAAGGGAAGGCTTATTCAAGTGCCAAAGTAATGCCTCAGTTATGAAAGTAAACTGGACCTCTTCAAGGCACTATGGAGATATTATTCAATAATATATTTTTTTTTAAAAACAATATAAAACACATTAAATTCCAGGTTTGGTAGTGTAGTAAATATGGAAGATTTAAATTCTATGTGTTTTAATACATTTTGAAATTATTAAAATAAAGTTTTTTAGGTACAAAAGCATGGGTCTACAAGAACAGACTATATAGATTTGGATGGCCTTTTGCCATATCTGAAACTGTAATTTGTTAGAATGATTTTATTAACCTTGATATCTAACTAAAACCAAAACGGTGGGACCCTGGTGGATTCATTGTACGTCATTTAATGAAATTAATGGAGATGTGTTTAATTTCAATGTCTCACCATGTGCATTGTAAACCTGGTCTCCCACTGAATATCCTCTGTGTCAAAATCCTCATGTGACACCATTTCAAAGTTGCCTAATGGTTATTTAATTAAAATATTTCTGACGAGAGAAAATCGAAAAGCCAAGAGCAGAAGAGCTCATTTATCCCATACCACACTAACTCTTAAACTGTAATATTCTATTGCATCTTTGTCTGGGCTGTGAAGTTAGGGTTAGAACCAATCCAACTGAATTGTTTTAGTGTTAAGCTTGCACTGACTTGATGGGCCAAGTAGCCTCTCTTTGATATTTTGCTAAAAATGATTATCTAATTTCCTTTGTAATTTTCAACCAACACAAAATGATGTCAAATTCAACAGTTTTGGGCTTTATTTAGTGTACAGTGACTTTCAGTGCAGTGTTTATTATTTTTATAGACATTTCTGGGTCTCACCCCAACACGTTTCTGACCTGTGGGGCTTTTATCACCAGTTCTGTGTGCAACAATTACCAACCCCAGACATAGCGGTAATTCTGATTTCCCGAACTTTGGTTCTGTAGGCAGAGAGTTACAGGGAGCTGTGCACCAGTGCCCACACTGTGTTTCGCTGATTTTATTTTTCCTTGCTTTTTATTACGGTGGGGAAGAGGCTCCTGTTCATTATCTCTCTCTGTGGATCAGACTAAGAATAGGAGTCTGCCACAAGTGGGAATGGTGCAAACACATAATGCCTAATGCAATCCAAACATATAACACCTAAATCAATCAGTTCTGTCTTTCTAATTTTTTTATTTACATCCGTTTTTAATTCCCAATTCTTATTCTCTCAGATAGAATCTCAACACTAAAAATACTTTCTAATTTGTAAATATTTTATTTAATACTTTCCTACTGTATTAAGTAAAATATTTACTTATTAGAAAGTTGTAGAGACTCCATGACTCTATGACATTCTAATGAGTAAATATTTTATTTAATACAGCGGGAAAGTAGTGAAGTTGCTCACACATTAACAAATGTTATAAACATCTAATAGTGCACCTGATTCTCATGACATCTGTTTATGATGTTTAATTAATGCAAAGTATGAATGTTCGTATTGGCTATCTAAATGTTGGATTCAGTTCTTTTATTTTACAGTTTTAGATATGTTATTTTTTATTTCAGCATTCCCAATTCAAAGCCTTGTTCATTGGGAGCTCATATCAGGAGTTGACATATGAACTCTCCCATTCTCAACTATAATTTGTCGCTCTTAAAATGTAATGGGAGCACATACCAAGTGCTTCAATTGCATAAATCTATGCAACAGTTGCTGAAAATAATAAATCTATCCTTTTAATATTAACAAAAAAAGCTACTTAAACTCAGTAAGGCATAAGGTAGACAAAAGTGCTGGAGAAACTCAGCGGGTGAGGCAGCATCTATGGAGCAAAGGAAATTGGCAACGTTTCGGGCCGAAGCCCTTCTTCAGACTGAAGAAGGGTTTCGGCCCGAAACGTTGCCTATTTCTTTTGCTCCATAGATGCTGCCTCACCCGCTGAGTTTCTCTAGCACTTTTGTGTACCTTCGATTTTACCACCATCTGCAGTTCCTTCTTAAACACTGTAAGGCATAAGACTATAAGGTCATAAGTGGTAGGAGTAGAAATAGGCCATTTGGCCCTTCAAGTCTACTCCACCATTCAATCATAGCTGATCCATCTCTCCCTCCTAACCCCATTCTCCAAAACCTCTGACACCTGAGTCTGACACATTTTGGAAGCAAAACTAATGTATGCAGTGAAATTGATGCGATTTAACTACTCTGGCAATGACATTCCATCTTACTTGTAGCTCAGAGTCACGGACAAGTTGTGCTGGCAAAAAAAGGCAGACAGGAGCGGTTGACATGTATCTCCTGGGGCCAAATGTGAAGAAAAGTTTTAGTTACAGTCACCAAATACTAATTTAAATGATAATAAATCAAAGAGCATGATACTCGTATAACATTAACCACATTAGAGCTTAATTGAGAAACTATTGAAGGTTACATAATGTCTAAGTTAAGTCAGCAAAACAACTTAAATATGGTTAAAAGATTAATGTTTTTGATTATGGTGCTCATTTCCTGGCAGGGTAGTGGAGGTTTTTATACCTCATTGTCATATAATTCTATTTTGTGATGTTTAGACAATAGACAATAGGTGCAGCAGTAGGCCATTCGGCCCTTCGAGCCAGCACCGCCATTCACTGTGATCATGGCTGATCATCCAGATTCAGTACCCCGTTCCTGCCTTCTCACCATATCGCTTGACTCCTTTATCTTTAAGAGCTCTATCTAACTCTCTCTTGAAAGCATCCAGAGAATTGGCCTTCACTGCCTTCTGAGGCAGCGAATTCCAGAGATTCACAACTCTCTGGGTGAAAGGTTTTGTGTTTTAGTTTTGCGTTTAGTTTTAGTTTGAGATACGGCATTGAAACGGGCCCTTTGGCCTACCGAGTCTATTTGCGAGTCTTTCCATTATACTTCACTTTTTTGAAATGAATCATGGAGAGATACAGTTCTATTTTTTCGTATCGAAAGCCCAGAGTCATTGACAATGTTCTGTTGTTTACACATACACCCAACGGAGTCACTGGATCACAAGATTTATGCTGGCTCTGATCTTCCCTGTCAAATCTCCCAACACCATCATCAGCCTAACCCCATTAATAAAGTTAATCATATGTGTTTCCTTGTTGTCTTTTCTCCTCTGCTGCTTTTTATTTGAAAGCCTCTTTCTTCCTACTGCACTACCACTTATTCTTGAAAATTCACGTATCAATGGTTGAGTTATCTTTCATTTTTTAATTAATTTGTGCATGTATTGTTCATTGTTTTTACTTTTGATGACAGATGGTTATGCACTTGCAGGCTCGGTGATTTCAACGTTATTGTGTAGTCATTCCTGTTTCCCACTATTTCTCACTGTGGAATTCATCCCACTCACTGGAGCTTATGCCCAGGGCAAAGCTTGATTCTTATTATGTCTTGAAATATCGATGAGACAGCGCAGCAAAATGGTAAAGAAATATGTGAAGATATAAAAGCAGAAAAGGAAGCAAAAGGAAGAAGAAGAAGACGTGTTTATTTTAGAAGGGACGTGGATGGAACATCTGAAAGGAAAGGACATTTTGAAATGGTAATATAAAGAATAGAATGAAAGGTATGGTGAGTGATATGTATATATGAGGTGAGATGGAGAAGTTTTATGCTTAGAAGATACTCATAACTGCCAGGAGGTTTGAGAGAAACTCAGAGAAATCATGTATTGTCTTTCTGCTGACTGGTTAGCACACATCAAAAAACTTTTCACTATACCTTGGCACACGTGACAATAAACCAAACTAAACTAAAGTATGTGAGTATGAGAGAGTGGAAGGATTCCCATACCTAAACTTTGTGACTCATTTTATGCCATCATGCACTCCGATTACCCAATACAAAGCATTTTCTAAGCCTCCTCTTTCTCCTTCTGCCATGTACACTGAGATCCTAATGAATAGGCCCAAGAAGTGAAATGCCATCTCAAATCTGCTTCTCTGTTTTGAAAATCATGAGCCTAGGAATCTCTTACTTTTGTGTGGCGGCTTTGGGAATATCTTTAAACTCTGGTTGCCTTTTATTGCTACGGAGCTAGGAGTAGATTGCCAGTTTCAAGCCTCAAGTGTTGGGCATGCAAATGGCATGGCCTGGACACCAGAGCTGGTCAGCTGTAACTATCATTTATGCAGAACAATAGCAAGACAACCCATCATGGGGTCACAGAAAATTCAGGACCTGATTAACCACAAACAAAAGGCAATCTTAGATTGAAAACCTCAAAGGAAAATAAACTACTGTGCGGGGTCTAAACCTAAAGTCCAAGGTAAAAGCTGTGACCTGGAGAAAAAAATGGTGGATGGGAAGAGAGCAGAGTGGGAAGAGAGCAGCTCAGTTGTAACCATGAGATGCATAGACTTTTTCAGTGTTGTCAAGGCCATCCACTACCCAAACACCCAAAGGCCCACCCCACTGTGAGTGAAGATTGGAAGCAAACATTATCAAGTTTAGTCAGAAGTCAGTATCTGCTAAATGAGGAAATAATTTTCTCCTCTCTGACTGTGTCCTTGACATGAATGTCCTTGACTCAATCCTACAGCAAACAGCGCATGCAGCCTTTTGATCACCCTTGGCCAAATGGTTGGAAAGCCACATGGCAGTGAAGAGACAAGAGCAGAAAATATCTCCAATGAAATTCTAAACCTTGGCAGAGACAAATTTCAATCATAATATCATAAACTCGTCTCATGTGAGGAAATGCCAGGAAACCTCAAAGGTGACCAACTTAAAGAAAGTAGACAAATTTGATTGCAGCAACACAGATAATTCTCCTTGCTGTCTGCCACAGGAAAGGTAATTGGCAGGGATTTCCTCTGCAACTCTAACCAATAGTTGAAGATTTTCTTCCAGAGTCAGATTGTAGGCTTCTTCCAAATAGAGGCACTGACAAGATATTCACCACGCAACTCCAGCATCTGCAGTCCCTTGCACCTCTGACCCTTGTCTAATGTTATCAGTCCCCGAGGCAAACAGCAGTTCCTGTATTTCACAATGAGCAATACTTTGGGAGATAATTCTTGACTTTTGACTGGAAACATTTTTTTCACAGCTGACGTCGTCCTTCGGTCAGCAGCCAGCAGAAATACCAGCCATGAATTCTGATTAAAAATAAATGCTGATGTCTAAATTAATTTGTTGATTAGTGTGGTTTAATATTAAACACAAAATCCAGTTGTGAAGCATTACAATTGAATTATGACACTAGATCACTTTGACATTGGATCCATTTGAAAAACATCAGGATACCTGTTCCTTTTTAGAGTTTCTGCTTTGACATGGTTTAAATGCCATAAAACAACATGGATCACGATACATTATAACGTATTCAGATCCTAGACTGGCCGTGATAAAGGTCTGTGCCGATTACTTCTACCCAACTTTTATAGCATGGCTCTATGTTCCTTTCACCAACCTCCAGAAATCACAAAAATTCTTTGCAAGTGCTTAGGTTCAGGTTTAAGTGAAGGTTTATTATTGTCATGTGCACGGAGGTACAGTGCAAAGCTTTGTTTTGCATACTATCCAAACAGATCAGATATACCATACATATATATATAGTCAAGTCAAACTGCAGTAAGACAGAGCAAAAGAGTGCAGAATATAGTTCTCAGCATTGTAATGCATCAGTTCCATAAATGCTTTTGAGAGTTCTGGGCCTGTCCCACTTAGGCGACTTTTTAGGCGACTGCAGGAGACTATGCAGTCGCCACATGGTCGCGGGTGGTTGCCGGGGAGTCGCCTTCATGGTCGTGGGTTGCTGGTGACATTGATAGGGAAGTGGCCAATCATGATGCACAAGTTATTGTTGTGTTTTAATGGACTTTTTGGATCACCAGGAAGTTTCCTGACCATTACATTTATGGTTATAGTAATAGCACTGGGTGAATAGTGGTTATTAGAAGCAGAGAAGAGGTGGATAGAATGCTTTCCACTGGAAAGGATACCTTAATTTGAAATACATTACCACAAATTGTTTTTCGCTTTGAATCACAATGTTAAAGATGGAATTGAAAGATAAAAACATTGGTATTGGTATTGAATTTTGGGGGTGGTGTTGGGAATTGAATTGAATTGGGTTTGGTCTCTGTGATGAATCGGGCAGTGTTCAATTCCTTGATTTCTTGCGGTCTCGTGCACCCTTGTGTCGAGCAGGCGCCTTATGAAGCTGTGATGCATCCCAATAGGATGCTTGAAAATTGACAGCTCCACCAAGGAACAGGCAAAATATTCCGAATAACCACTTTGTCTAAACTTCAATATCGCTCTGGAAAGGCTTAACATCTAAGTTAGATCATCAATTTGCAAGCCTAAGTATTTATCAGCAATTGTTCCCAGGCCACATTTTGGATTTTCAAACTCTGAGAAATAGATATAGCATTGAAACAAACCTTTTGGCTCACCGATGCTGACCATCAATCACCTGTTCACACTAGTTCTATGTTATCCCACTTTCTCGCCCACTCCCTGCACACCTGGGGCAATTTACAGAGGGTCAATTAACCTACAAACCTGGAAGTCTTTGGGATGTGGGAGGAAATCAGAGCACCTGGAGGAAACCCACATGGTCACAGGGAGAACGTAAACTTCACACAGCCAGCGCCCAAGGTCAGGATTGAACCCGGGTCTCTGATGGTGTGCGGCAGCAGCTCTACCAGCTGCACCACTATGCCGCCCCTTCTCCTCGCCTGGCCCAGAAATAAAGCAGTGAATACTGTGAGCCATCTTTCTTCAACTTTCCCCCGAGACACTCCTCCATTTATAGAGTACACAGCATGGATACAGCTCCTACGGCCCAACTTGTCCATGCCGACAAAAATGCCCCATCTAAGATTGTCCCATTTGGCCCATGTCCCTCTAAATCTTTCTTATCAATGCATCTGTCCAAATGTCTTTTAAATGTTCTCATTGTACCTGCCTCAACTACCTCCTCTGGCAACTTATTCCATGTAGCCACCACCCTCTGTGTGAAAAGTTGCCCCACAGGTTTCTATTGAATCTTTTCCATCCCATCTTAAACCTATGTCCTACTTTTGAGGTGTTTGATGGGATATATGCTTTTGCCAATTGCATCAGTGGATATGTTCAGCTAATAAGGTTGCATTGGCTTTCTTAGGACTCTGAGGCTGAACATTTCTCAAGACGGAGATGAAGCTTACTTTTGTAGTGTGTTAAGACCCTGTCCCACTTTCCTGAGTTACTCACGAACTCTCCCGAGTTTTCTCCTTCATTCGAACTTGGAGAATTACGGTAATAGCCGTTCGTAGGTACTCAGGGCTATTTTTTTTACTCGTGGACATTTTTCAACATGTTGAAGAAATGTCCAGACTTACCTGATGCCCCGAGTTCCTACGGCTGGCATTACGAGCCGCTACGAAACATCTACGGACTCATATAGGCTCCTACAAGCTCGCTACCGACATTACCTGACATTACCCAAGTTCGAATCAAGGGAAAAACTCGGGAGAGTTCATGAGTAACTCGGGAAAGTGGGACAGGTCCTTTAGGTAATTTTGCTGATATTCGTTTTTCAGTGAACGATTGAAGCAATCAAAAAGGAATGATACAAAGAGTAGACTTCAAAAATGAAAATAGAATTAGACTGATCAGCAACTGAAAGATAATTATGTGGTATAGTTAGCATTTCAGGGAAGACCTTTTCTAATCAAAGCAGGGTGATAGAGTAGAAGCAACTTAAACTGAAAGCAGAATGTAAGCTGAAGTTTACTCATTTATAGAAATGTGACTGGTTGAGTTTTTTACACTGTTGGATGTTCCAAACACGCCTCAAAAATTAGACTTCCTTTTAGGTTATTGGTATTTGAGGTAAACAATAATGACTTGTCTGTTAGTTGCAAGTGTATTTTTGTGATTGTTGGGTTTAACAAAAATACATTAATTTGTTAAATATAAAATTAAAAATTGCCACAAATTTTTTTTTCATGTTTCAAGATTGTGAGTACTAAGCTTTTCTTTTCCTCTGATGAAAAATGAGAACTATTAATTTCTCTTGAACTTAAAGCATGAAATCTTACTCACTCAACTGCGAGCGAGTCAATTATGAGTGGAGCCAGATCTTGGCCTTCACCCTGTTAACGTTAACCTATCAGAATCTGGCTTCTTAAAGTCGAAGGCTATCAGTCTGTGTCAGGATTTACATATGTTGATCATCTTTTCTGACCTAAAGCAGATGCTTCACTTTGGTAAGAACCTTATGTTCCCATAATTGTAGCTTGCAAAGGGAAGAAAAAATGGGAGTAATTAAGACATTAAGCAATCTTCTATATTTAGTTTATGTTTAGTGATACAGCATGCAAACAGGCCCTTCTGCCCAGCCCACTAAGTCCACACCAATGATCACCTATATAGTTCTAGTAGGTTATCCCAATTTTGCATCCTACAGACTAGGGGCAATTTACTGAAGCCAATTAACCCAATATAAACCTGCATGTCTTTGGAATGTGGGAGGAAACTGGAGCACCTGGAAGAGACCCAAGTAGTCATAGGGAGAATATACAAAATCACCAGTCAGGATTGAACTTGGGTCTCTGATGCTGTAAAGCATCAACTCTACCACTGCGCTAATGTGCCGCCCAAATTTATTTGCGAATCTACCATATTTCCATGAATGGAGAGGGTCAAGAGTGTTTTATTGTCCAATGTCCTGGACAGAACAATGAAATTCTTATTTTTTCAGCAGTAGAGACTGTCAGTGGTGTGACAGAACACAGAAGCTGTTCCTGAACCTGGACATTGCAGTTTTCAGACTCCTGCACCATCCTCCCGATCGCAGGGGTGAAATGAGTGTGTGGCCAGGGTGGTGTGGGTCTCTGATGATGCTGGCTGCCTTTTTGAGGCAGCGACTCCTGTAAATCCCTTCGATGGTGGGGAGGTCACAGCAGGTAATGGACTGGGCAGTGTTCACAACTTTTTGCAGTCTTCTTCGCTCCTGGGCTTTCAAGTTGTCGAACCTTGATGCAACCAGTAAATATGTTCTCTGCTGTACATCAGTAGAGGTTCAAGAGAATCCTCTCTGACCTACTGAATCTCCGTAATCTTCTCAGGAAGTAGAAGCCTTGATCTGCTTTCATTATAATTGCATAAGTGTGCTGGGTCCAGGAAAGATCCTAGATCTGATTTCTAACGTCATGTTCTAAGTATAATGCCTCCAATAACGCAACCTTTGCTTAGTATTACTGCCATTACTGGGACGTTTCATCAGTAGAGAAAATAATACCTTACTGGTATTACCGGCACTTACAATGATACTATTTATAAAGTCCCTTGTTTTCCTGGAAATCAGATCCATTTGGCTGCTCCCCTTAGCTCACAGAGCACTTGCCACATAATTTGAACTGAAATGACAGTAGTGAAGAGGATGTGCTATGATTTTTTAAGAGATAGATATCTTAGGGAGGCATAATTCTCCCGTGCGTTTCATCTGCAGTACATTTAAAAACGCGGAAGAATGTGCTACTCATGTGCCGTCGATGATGCTTCAAGCCATCAGTAGCAACGGTCCGTAAAGGAAGCTGTAATTCTGCCTTTACATCATGAACTGCGTGCATGTGCTGCGCTGCGCACTGCGCATGCGGAAGTTTCTTGGCGGGTTTTTCAAAGAGTTTCTCGAAGCAAACGTACGAGGAAAAGACCAAATTAATTGAAAATGGCAATCCAACGCCAGAACTTAAAGAACTTCAACAGCGCAAAGGAACAAAAATAATTAGAACATATAAAGCAGCTTGGTACAACAGGAAACAGAGAGAAGAATGGGTTTTGTGTACAAATAATATGGTAAGTACATTTCTTTGAGCTATATGTTTTTAAATACTTCATTAAGAGATAGGACCTATTGAAGACAAATTACTTGATAAAAGTCGAGAGAACAATCTGCGCATGTGTGGTTTCCAAGTTTTTTAAAGCCGACTGACAGCTCGGCGGGGAGAGAACAATCTGCGCATGCGCAGTTTTCAAGATTTCTAAAAGCCACTGCCTACCCTGACTAATTACTCACGGCACGTGCCTGGCTTGAATGTACCCACTTCAAGCCAGCGGACTTCCAGGGAGTCAACATAGAATCATACAGTATAGAAACTGGCACTTCGGCTCAACTTGCCCACACCTACCAACATGCCCCATTTACACTAGCCCCACCTGCCTGCGTTTGGCCCATATTCCTCTAAACCTGTCCCTATCCATGTACCTGTCTAAATGCTTCTTAAACTTTGCACTAGTACCTGCCTCAACTACCTCCTCTGGCAGCTCATTCTATACACCCACCCTTCGTGTAAAAAAGTGACCCCTCTAGTTCCTATTAAATCTTCCCACCCTCACTTTAAACCAATATACTCTGGTTCTCGATTCCCCTGCTCTGGGAAAAAGACATTTACCCAATCTATTCCTCTCATAATTTTGTACAGCTCTATAAGATCTCATCCTCCTGTGCTCCAAGGAATAAGCCCGAGCCTGCTCAACCTCTCCCTCTCACTTGGACCTTTCTGATGAACAGTGTATTTATAAGCTCAGGGTGAAATATGTGACGGTCAGTGGGAAGGCCTTTGGAGATCAGGGCTCTCGCTTAATTTTTTTTCCCTGTTGCCAGCCGGGGAACCTTGACAGCTTTTTAGTTTGCCAAATTACAGTTTTGGTGGTCATTTAAGACGGTTTACATGATGCATGCGATAATGTGCTCGGACGAAGTGCGTAGTTACCAGTCAGAATTATGCTCAATGAAGCATTCACATATTATGTTCAAGAAGGAACTGCAGATGCTGGAAAATCGAAGGTAGACAAAAGTGCTGGAGAAACTCAGCAGTGCAGCAGCATCTATGAAGCGAAGGAAATAGGCAACGTTTCAGGCCGAAACCCATCAGCCTGAAGAAGGGTTTCGGCCGAAACGTTGCCTATTTCCTTCGCTCCGTAGATGCTGCCGCATCCGCTGAGTTTCTCAAGCACTTTTGTCTACATTCACATATTATTTCTGCTTCAAATAACTCACAAACTAAACATATTCACCAATCAAGACATGATAGATACCACAATGACATGCAGCAAAATTATAATACAATATCTCAACTCTTTTTACACATTGTAAGCAATGCAATTTCTATTAGTTCTTTCCACTTCCAAACAAAAATGTGGTTGGATTATTCAGCAAATTATCAACCTGTGTCAATAAATCCTGGACCATGCACACTACAGATTGATGCAAGCATGTTTTCTGTGAAGGACCGAAAATTACCATGACATGGCCATAGCATGGGTCGTTATTGCTATTGGCACAGAAACACTCTGGCTTCCCACATAATTTATCCATAACAAAATATACAGGTTGCAAGGAAATTTCTAAAGGCATTTTATGATAATAGCTGTTAAAACCGACGATACCCATCTGACAGGTTAAACATTACACTAACTGACAAGAGATAACTGCAGCAAATATTCTTTTGGTAATATGTTTAAAGGTGTCAAAACAAATAATAACATTGGGAATTAAAACACATTTGATTGCATTCCGTTATCAAACATATCATTGTTCGCTCTGAAGACACAATAGGGTCAGGGGGTGTGTGAATCAGTGCGGGGTGGATAGATGGCGGGGGGGGGGGGGGGGGTTGAGAAGGCAGTCGGAATGGATGGATTGAGGCAAGTGAATTAGTACGTGTTGGTTGGCGTATGTAAAATTGTGAGGGGAGTGCACGGGGGATGTCAGTGGTATTGAATGGGGGGATCAGTAAGGGATGGATGGGGGGGGGATCAGTACAGGATGAATGGGTGGATCAGTACAGGATGAATGGGGGTAGACAAAAATGCTGGAGAAATTCAGCGAGTGAGGCAGCATCTGTGGAGCTAAGGAAATAGGCAACGTTTTGGGTCGAGACCCTCCTTCAGACTGTTCCCCTCATTCTTCTTGAATGGGGGGATCAGTACAGGATGGATTGGGGGGGATCAGCACAGAATAAATGGGGGGGATCAGTACAGGATGAATGGGGGGGTGTCAGTACAGTGTGGATCGGAGGGTCTGTGCAGGATGAATAGAGGATCACTACAGGATGTATGAGGGGATCAGTACAGGATGAATGGGGATTTAGTAAAAGATGAATGGGGAGATCACTACAGGATGGATGGGGGGGTTTGGTGCAGGATAAATGGAAGGTGGGTCAGTACGGGATGAATGGGAGGTTCAGTGCAGTATGAATGGGGGGGAGAAATGCAGGATGGATGGGAAGGGGGGTCAGTACAGGATGAATTGGGGGATCAGTGTAGGATAGATGGGGGTGTGGCAGGAGAATCAATGCGAGGTGGGTAGGTTGATGAATAGATTGGGGGGGGGTAGATGGGGAGGAGAGCACAAGGGATGTCAGTGAAGACTGAATAGAGGAGGGAATGGGGATCAGTGTGGGATGGAGTGGAGGGTTCCCAGGATAAGAGGGGTGGAGGGGGGCAGTACGAGAGAGGGGGTGGGAGGGGCAGAGGAGGTGGGGAGGGAGGAAGGTCAGCGCTCCTCGGACAACATCGCCCCGCTGCCTTGGCCGTCCCTGTCCAACGCCAAAGTGCCGCCGCCAAAGGGGGAGGCGGTTGGGAACTCACCGCCACCGCCTCCCCTCCTCCGCCAGCCGACAGGAAGGTGCGCGGCCGAGGGGTGCAGCTCAAAGATCCTTTGGTGCAGCTGCTTCAGACAGCGGAAGGAGGCCTCTGCCTCCCTGCCTCCCTCTCTCCCTCCCTCCTCCCGGCCTCGGCGTGCAAGAGGGGTTGTTTTGAAAGCACCATTAACGGATTTGCAGACAGCAATAACGGCCGCTGCTTGCAAATCCACCAGCGGCGCTTTCAAAACAACCCCTCTCGCATGCCGAGGCCGGGGAGAGAGAGGCCTCCTTCCGCCGGGCGGGGTGCATGAGGAGGAGGAGGTGGAGCCGCTGTTGCCGCTGTTCGAGACCCGTCATTCGCTCCGACCCGTCGTCACCACAAAGCTAGTATCTTTGCCCGGCAATCAAAGATACTAGAGGAATACAGCCGCCGACACGAAACGTCACGCTCTTATTCTCCAGAGATGCTGCCTGACCCGCGGAGTTACTCCAGTTTGTTATGTCTATAAACCAGTATTTGTTTGCCAAACCGGGCAAAATGAGTCGCCGTTTAGGTTGCCCGGCGGCACTTTGGGTGGTCATTGGCACCCGGGCAACCGCTAATTTCGAGCCCTGGAGATGCGCATGTTCCTGGACTGAGCTCACTCCTTCAAGTTCAAGGTCTACTTAACAGCTACAGCACTTCTCTGCAATGTCGCCCAATTTGCCGTTCATTGCAGAAATCTAGATGTCCTTGGACACTGTATACAGGTAGAAGAGGTGTAATTTGCTTCAGTTTTAGAGAGAAGCTGGTGGTGTCTCGTCAGTATTGCTAGCTTCTCCCGACTGCAGGTAGCCACAAGGGCGACCACCCATCCTTGTCCTTTCATCAACAAAAAATGTTAGTTGGGGGATCATCAGAAGATTTTCCTGATGGTGAATGCAATGTTTGCAAAAATACCCCATATTGCCGTCATTCGTTTTGATACCACAGTGCCAGACATTTTCAACAGCTAGCTCTGCCTGGAAGGATGGAACTTGGCAATAAATAATTTAAATCTCCTTGCTCCTCATATCACTCACCAACTACAATGAGAGCAATATATACAGCGGAAATGACGTTGAAAATGCCATTAGTCTCCTGAAAATGAGGTTGTAGTGCCTATAACAGTTCAGGAGGATCTTGCATTTTGCACCAACTGGGTGCTCTGACTCCTTCAGGTGTGCTGTTTCTGGAGAGAACATCTGGTAGGGAAGGAAGAGCAAGGAGCCTTGTAGCCTGAGAGTCATTAGGCAAAGACCGGGAGAACAGCAGGAAGAAGAAGACAATGAAGGCCATAGTGAGGGATCCCAGCTTAAGCAAGGCTGTGTCATCATTCCTTTTCTCATTCTTTCCCACTGAAATATTTTACCACTGTTGGAAAGCAGCTGAATGTGGAACTGTTCAAGGAATATCATTCTCCACTTTGTCATTCCAACTTCGGTCAGTAAGTTGAAGTATGTAGAGGATGCATTTTTTCCCATGGACCGAAGGAATGCAAATTATTGACTATTGCCGCTGTTGGAGACCCGTCATTCGCTCCGACCCGTCATATTGGAAAGTGAGCCCTAAACTCAATGTCCTAAAAATAAATCAAAATAAAACAAAACAAATAATGCACCTTTACCAATTTTTCCCAATTATTCAATATTATCACCTGATAAAAAGGACCAAAGCAAGATTAAGAAAAAGATTGACTAATTCCCAAATCTTGTGAGCTTCCTCTCACCAAAGGTAGCCAATGAAGTTGGAAGTCACCAATATGTCTAGTACACTAGTATACCTTTTGGCCATGTGAGGAAAAGAGTATTCAAAGATCAAGACCTCAAACTCTGCCTAACGTTCACGGTCTCACGGGCAGCAGTGATCCGAGTCCTGTTGTAAGTATCAGAGATGTGAACTGGCAATGGCACTGGAGCAATACCAGGACAGCTGACTGCACAAAATCCTCCAAATTCACTGATATATTGGGCAAGCCAATTTCAGGGTGCTCTCCCAAGTAATTATCATTGGCATTAAGTTGCAAATTATTCATTGTTTTCCTGTGAGTAAGTCACTTTGCTTGCATGCCCAATCCTAAAGGTATGTGCAATTCAGTCCCTATACAATTTCACACAGGTAGACGGTGGTGAACGCTTGCACGAGTTGGGGCATCATGTTGCAACTGCAACGTCGTTGAGGAGTTCACACTTTGAGTATTGAGGCTATAACTAGGATATCAATAAGCTGAAAAGAGTGCAGAAAAGATTCACAAGGATGTTACCAAGATCATAAGACATAGGAGCAGAATTAAGTCATTCAGCCCAACGAGTCTACTTCGCCATTCAATCATGGCTGCTGATCTATTTTTCCCTCTCAACCCCATTTGCCTGCCTACTCCTAGTAACCTTTGACACCCTTCCTAATCAAGAACTAATCAATAAATCTCTAACTTAAAAATACCCAATGTCATGGCCTCAAAAGCTGGCTGCAGCAATAAATTCCACAGATTAATTACCCTTTGGCTAAATAAATTCCTCCTCATCTCCATTCTAAAGGTACCTCCTTTTATTCTGAGGCTGTGCCCTCTGGTTCAAGACTCCCCCATTACTGCAAACATCCTTTCCATGTCCACTCCAGGTCTTTTATTATCCAAAGGTATCAATGAGGGCTTAATTTAGCAAAGGCTGGATAGGCTCGGACATTTTTCACTGGAGCATTGGAGGCTGGGGAGTGACCTTCACGAGATGTATAAACTCACAAAGGGCATAGATAAAGTGAATGTTTCCAATCATTTTCCCAGGATAGGGGAGTTTAAATGTAAAGTGAGAGGGGAAAAATTTAAAAGGTTCCTGAGGGACATCTTTCTCATGCAGAGGGTGGTGGGTACATAGAGTGAACTGCCAGAGGAAGATATTTGGACAAGTACATTGATTTAGAGGGATATTGGCCAAATGCTGGCAAATGTATCTAGTTCAGGTAGACATCTTGATCGGCAAAGATGCTTTGGGGCGAAGAGATGTTTCCATGCTGTATTACTCAATTACTCCTCAGCCGACATTTCTATGATATTAGCAATATTAGACCCAGTGCAACTTTATCTTTTACAGTTCTCTTGTTAATCTTTTTGGGAAATTGACTGTAATATTATCTGCATGTTTGAAGACTTCAGTTATATGTCTTTGTGCTTGTGCATTAGTGGAAACTTTTCAAAAAAACTATCATTACATTCTATAGATTAGAGATGATTACAGATGCAGCTTTAATTGTTGGTCTTTTATGAGTTGTGATTTTTTTTTTAACCTTTTATTGCCTAGCTAGTTCTTTCTCTGCAGATTCTGTGTGATTCCCTCAGTATTATCAGTATTTTCTGCTTTAATAACTAGCATCTCCAGTTTTCCCATTGTATAGTTGCATTAGCTTGCCACCAAGGCCTGGACCCCAGGATTTTATTACCTACATTATCTCAGTCGTATTCCCAGTGGACATTTTTTCTCATTCTTCCTTTCAGATGTACTTGCATGCTTTAGTATGCTGATTGTTCTACCATTACTGTTGTTTTCCAATTTACGTTTTCTTGTCTGATGTGCCTACTCTGAAAGAACAACCCTTCAGAGTATCCAGTTTGGTATCATTTCCAAAAATCAAACTAGATAATGTTAAAGTTCCAGATCCAAGTCAGCAGTTAGAAATAATTATAATTATTGTGCCAGGCAGTCAGTATGTATGCCATAAACCAAGGAGAAATAAAACTTTTCCAACATTTTATTTCTTCAACAATTGTTTTTGTTCCTCAAATTTGGACTTAACTTTTTTTCATGTGGAACATAATGATTTGCTTTCAGTGAATATTTTGTAGGCTTCACCACAGACCATTTGAGGTGTCACATACTCGAAGCAGAGAAAGTGTGATTTGTGGGTCAGGCATGACGTATTCTTATCTGAATCCATTGAGTCCTGATTTTGCCAGGTTATCATACACATGATCTCCCCGTGTACTTATAATTATTAATTCTGTTGTGTGATGGAAAAGTTAGCTTAGTAAGTCTGCACTTGCCAACAATGATAAATGTTATCACTCGGAGAAAAATCTCCACTGAAAGGAAAGCTGGAATTGGTGATGAAATGTTGTCAGCAGCAGAAATGACAGATGTGATGAATGAGGAGATTAGTAAGGTATGAGATAGAGACCAATTCTGTCTTAGTGTCGGAGGAGAGGGACTGGTGTAGAATAAAGAAATGGGGAAAGAGTCATGTTTACCAAAAACAAGGTAAGATATTAACCAAACATTCCAATAAAATAATTAAACTTGGGTCACCATTAGCAGTAAGGTCTCCTCACCCCTAAGATGTGCCTCACTGTAATTTGAAGGTGTGAAAACGCACACCTCCAGATTCAGATAGGGTTTCTTAACAGCTGTTATCAGGCAACTGAATCAACCTACCACAACTAGAGAGCAGTGCTGAACTACTATCTACCTCATTGGTGATCCTAAAGGGCCTGTCCCACTAATGCGACTTTTCAGCGACTGTCTTCGACCTTCCAGCTCAAGGGCGTTCGCCTGAAAAACCTCAAACTGGATCGATCGTCAGTGATGAAACCGCGAGCTGGATCGACCGTCAACACACACACGCACGCACGCACGCACACACACACACTTTCCTCGACCACACCGAGGTCGCGAGTATCCGGGAACATCCCTCAAGCATGAAGGAGAGTTCCAGTGACCTCCTAGGACCACGTGTCGACCATGCTGCAAGTTTCAGTCGAGAGCAAACTCTTCTAAACTCGCATATTAGGTCGCCGCAGTGGGACACACCCTTCAGACTATCCTTGATTGGACTTTGCTGGCTTTACCTTGTGCTAAACATTATTCTCTTATCATGTATCTATACACTGTAAATGGCTCAATTGGAATCATGTATGTCTTTCTGCCCGCAGGATAACATGCAATAAAAGCTTTTCACTGTACGTCGTGAAAATAAACTAAACTGAAACTGAACATTTATGGTAGTTCATTATCACTGTCTAAATACTGGAACTCCCCATCTAACACCATTGTGAGATCATTTCTACCACTGATACTGATGGATTCTTGTTGATTTTATCAACAACGCCATATTCATAGAATATGTATTTTAATAAAATGTAATATAGGTTAGATAGTTAGTCTTATTTATAAATGGATCTTTACAAAGCAAGAAATTCAAAGTAGTAAATGTAGGATAGCAGAAAAAGTCAGAATCGAGAATCACTTGAGAATGAAATTCTCAGGATTGAAGTAAAAGCCGCATGATAAAGATACACTTAGCACATTAAACAAAGAAATCAAACAGTGAATGGATCAAACAGGTCTCTATATGTCTTCCAAAAATGAAAGATATCTTTCATCTGGTAGAAGTCAGTGAAAGGTTTTATTTTAATGAAGCAAATGTAAATTCTATAAAGCATTTCCCATGTATGAAAATAATAAGAAAATGATTATCTATGGGTTTCAGATGCCTAATTTGAGAATAATAAAACTTATTTGGCAATTCTGAATTAATTCCCTCTTCAGTTAATACAATATATTGTAAAATTGCCATGCTTAGTAGGAATGCTGAATATATTGATATTCCTTTTTGTGCTGCTTCTGAAATTGATTCCATTGATTGATTTCTAAATATTAATGTTTAAATGAATGCATTGCGCATGATGGTGAAATTGGAGAGTTCCTTTTTATGTTTCAATTGTGATTGAATGGAATGATTTGGGCAATCGATTTATGGATCTGAAGCATTTGAATCACAAAGATAAACAACAGCCTGGCAAAAAAACTTTGCTAATGATTAAAATATGTCCTGAAAGAGAAAAAGAATACAGCATCTATTCCTGGCATTTTACTAACCTGGCCTCTGAGGCTGGTTGAGTTCTGACAGTATTATTTTTGGGGGGGGGGGGGTGGCAAAATAAAATAAATCAGTCTACCACTTTATTTTTGATTCGTATAACATGGTCCCAGTTTTTAGTGAATTGTTTAGAGATTTGCTTGTCACCAAAGTTGCTTGGTTTAAATTAGACGGTAATGTTAAGATTTGCATAACTCCTTTATAATATGGAAGCATCTGTCATTATGGTGGTGGGCCTAATACCAATTCTATTCCCCACACTCAACTAATTAAACTTCTCCATGATGTACAGTGGTGATTTTAGATGAGATGCTTGGCTGCACTTAATTTGCCATTATGTTATTACAAAGAGGTGAAAAAAAGCAGATTGGCCTTCGAAATACTTGAGATTTATCCAGTTGTGGATTAATTAGCAAATTTTCTCCTTCGATATTTCTCAGTTCCTAATTTCTGGAAAAATCAATTCTATGAAGCACCCATATACTATAGGCAAATACTTTCAACCCCAAATGTTTTATAATTTTAAAGTGGTCGCCAAAACTGAAATGATTAGAATCAAGGACTAAACCAACAGAAATCAAACTTGGGTTTTAGAAATCTATAGCGAATAATAAAAGCGAAATGATTTTTTTATATTATCTTTCATGAACTCAATACTTTGCAAAATGCTTTAAATCCAATTCAGTACTTTGTAAAGTGTAGTTACTGTTAAGACTCTATATTTGTTAGCAAATTTCAACTTGAATCATACAAAATGGTGCAGAAACCATGGTGACTTGTGTACAATCTTAGTGCAATCTACTATTCCTACACTCTTGTACTCAAGTGTGATTGTTCCTCAGTAAAGTAGGACTTGCCGAACTATGAAAAAAGGGAATTTCACTGTGCCTGGGCACATGTGGCAATAAAGTACCATTGAACCATTGCTGCTATATTAATTGTATTAATCAATTTACACACGATAAACTTTTTTTTTAAAAAGGGCATGTTAATGACCAGATAATCTGTTTAGTTATTGAAAATTGAAAATCTGCAAATGGTGGAACTTTGAAATAGACACAGAAAAGGATGGAAACATTCAGCCTGTGGAAAGTGAAATGGATTAATGTTTCTTGTTGAAGACCTTTCATCTGAACTAAGCATTAAAGGTACAAAATTTGCATTGAAGAGATCGTGGAGGCCAATACCATAAGGGGGATGCCAGGCCAGAATTATTCAATATGAAAATCAAGCAATGTATGTGGTACAGCAAAGCGGAGTTTAATGTTTTAAAAACACGAATGTGGAATAAGTGGCTTTTGATTAAGTTTAAAAATTATATAATAATAACATTTTAGTTTATAAATATAAACAAAGTTATTGCTTAAAGGAAACTGCCTTCGTATAAATTAAAAATGCCAAAAAGGCAACATTAGCTGTATTCCTGCTCCTCCCTATGCCTGTGCTTCCTCTTCTGAGCTACACTTTTACATTCACTATTATTGGCATTAATCACAAAACAAATTCTGAGCCCTACAAACCACCTTCACCCCGCAACCTTTTTCTTTCATCACACTAGTTTAATGTCTGTCTTAAGTTCCTGGGGCAAACTGCCATTTTGACAGAAGGTTTTTTTTTTTTTTTGCGCGTTTCTAGGCTACAGGTGGTTACTGTAGTTATGTACACTTGTTTTCATGGTGCACTTAGTGCGCAGCGGGACCTGCAATTTCATTCTTCTTGCCGGGAAAATGCTCGCATGTGCTATTCTGAAGCTCATATGGTTTCAATTACTGTTGGATGGTAATGCCAGAACTGGGCTTTGTGTGTTTGTCCTGTGAGAAAGATCTGGAAGGCCCGACATCTGCTTCTGATTATTGCAATTGCAGGTTGATAGAAAGAGGACGGGGTGAGGTGGGTGGGATTTCCTTCCGGTGCTTTCGCTAGTGCTATAATATGCTTCACTTATGTAGCTGGTCTTTTAATCATTCTCTCTCACCAACATTTGGTCTAAATTATGACTTGCAATTAACCTTCTGAGGTCTTTCTGGAATATGTCAAACAAACCTCGGCTTCTAACAGTCTTCCTACTTCCATATTTAACATGCACGAAATTTGAACAGTTAAGCAATAATTAAAGAAAATACATTAATATCAGAATATTGAGTCTTGTGTTCTTGGAGCCAAGAACAAATTGTAGCTCTGGAGCAAGATTTCCTATTCCCAGAATGACAAAACTCTTGGGGAAAGCATTCTTTTTCCAATAACTCATTTTCAGCATGCACAGAGACTGCGGGGAAATCTAATGATAATTGTTTAACTGCATTTATTGTTAACCCTTTCGTTCAAAGCCTAGCTGGTATTATTACAATATCTACATTAGATTTCAAATTGATATTTAACAGTTTTTCTGTGCTTTATAGTGGTGTTTTTTGAAATTTCACTCCAGTAACTTGGAGGAAATTCCCCTGTAATGTTGAAGTGTAGACGCTGAGAGACTTTTTTGATCGCAGATCTCTTGTTACAATAAAACATACAAGTTTTGTTTGTACCTGGCCCATCAATTTAAATAGAAGATTTCAGATCTCTTTGAAATGAAAATCCTATTATTACAGTTATGGGTTTGGAGAATTTAAATTGATGAAATTTAATCACAGCCGAAATTAAACAGCCTTTGGTGAAATGAATATTCCACAAATATTTTTTCCCAGTTTATTGCATTTATAGTTGCCTGCAAAAGTTTTCATACCCCTTGAACTTTTCCACATTTGTTACAACCACAGACGTAAATGTATTTTATTGGGATTTTATGTGATAGACCAACACAAAGTGGTGCATAATTGTAAAGGGGAAGGAAAATGATACATGGTTTCCAAATTTTATTACAAATAAAAAACTGAAAAGTGTGGCATGCAAAAGTATTCAGCCCCCCTGAGTCAATACTTTGTACAACCACCTTTCACTGCAATTACAGCTGCAAGTCTTTTGGGGTATGTCTCTACCAGCTTTGCACATCTAGAGACTGAAATATTTGCCCATTCTTCTTTGCAAAATAGCTCAAGCTCAGTCAGATTGGATGGAGAGCGTCTGTGAACAACAATTTTCAAGTCTTGCCAGAGATTCTCAATTGGATTTAGGTCTGGACTTAGGTCTGGACTGGGCCATTCTAACACATGAATATGCTTTGATCTAAACTGATTCTGATTCCATTGTAGCTCAGGCTGTATGTTTATGGTCATTGTCCTGCTGGTAGGTGAACCTCCGCCCTAGTCTCAAGTCTTTTGCAGACTCTAACAGGTTTTCTTCCAAGATTGCCCTGTATTTATAACCATATAACCATATAACAATTACAGCACGGAGACAGGCCCCCTCGGCCCTTCCAGTCCGTGCCGACCATTTGTTTTCCCCTAGTCCCATCTACCTGCACTCAGACCATACCCCTCCATTCCCTTCACGTCCATATACCTATCCACTTTACTTTTAAATGTTAAAATCGATCCTGCCTCCACCACCTCTGCTGGAAGCTCATTCCACACAGCCACCACCCTCTGAGTAAAGATGTTCCCCCTCACGTTACCCCTAAACTTCTGTCCCTTAATTCTCATGTCATGCCCTCTTGTTTGAATCTTCCCTACCCTCAATGGGAAAAGCTTATCCACGTCAACTCTGTCTATCCCTTTCATCATTTTAAAGACCTCAATCAAGTCACCCCTTAACCTTCTGCGCTCCAAAGAATAAAGACCTAACTTGTTCAACCTTTCTCTCTATTTGTCTCCATCCATCTTCCCATCAACTGTGACCAGCTTCCCTGCTGAAGGAAAGCATCCCCACAGCATGATGCTGCCACTACCATGTTTCACAGTGGGATGGTGTGTTCACGGTGATGTGCAGTGTTAGTTTTCCGCCACACATAGCCTTTTGCATTTAGGCCAAAAACTTCAATTTTGGTCTCATCAGACCAGAGCACCTTCCTCCACATGTTTGCTGTGTCCCGCACATGGCTTGTGGCAAACTCAAACAGGACTTCTTATGGCTTTGTTTCAACAATGGCTTTCTTCTTGCCATTCTTCCATAAAGGCCCGATGTGTGGAGTGCACAACTAATAGTTGTCCTGTGGACAGATTCTCCCACCTGAGCTGTGGATCTCTGCAGCTCCTCCAGAGTTACCATGGGCCTCTTGCATGCTTCTCTGATCAATGCTCTCCTTGCCCGGCCTGTCAGTTTAGGTGGACGGCCATGTCTTGGTAGGTTTGCAGTTGTATTATACTCTTTCCATTTTCAGATGATGGATTGAAGAGTGCTCCGTGAGATGTTCAAAGCGTGAGATTTTTTATAACCTAACCCTGCTTTAAACTTCTCCACAACTTTATCCCTGACCTGTCTGGTGTGTTCCTTGGGCTTCATGATGCTGTTTGTTCACTAATATTCTCTAACAAACCTCTGAGGCCTTCACAGAACAACTGTATTTAGTGGGATAGTGAAGATAGTGCTTGTAATTTTCAAGTTTTAAATTGGCAACTTGTATCGTGGATTGTGGATTGAATTCCAAGTTTGATATCCAAGCATAGATACTTTAGCCATCCTCCAATGACTGTTGAATGCTGCAGCTTATTCCGATGCAATCCTGTTCCGCTGTGAGGAAGAAGAATTGAACCTCTGCCAGTGTACAGTAATGCCTCACACCCCTGTTGACGAAAAGCATAGAACAGCTCTTGCACCAGAAGCCATTGGCATAGACTTGCCAATTCATCCAAAGTATCAAATAATACATGGAAATGAATATTGAAGGAGGGCTGAGTACACTGGAAATACAATATTGAAACAAACCTACGATTGCACTTAGTTCAGCTTCCACATTATTCGGGAATGTTGAATGCATTTCCAAGATAACGGTAGTTCTACTAATGAAATGTAAAGTTGTCACATTTTTGTAAATTTGGAGAAATTTGGTCTTCATTACTTTAAGCAAAGGCTAAATAAAAATGCAAGAACTATTCCTGAAACTTTGTCAAGGTACTGATACGTAGATTTTCAATTTTGTGTTAAAAAAAACCCCATCTTTGGTGGTCGATCATTGAGCAAACTCTCTTTCACCTATAGTCTTACTATTAGCTTGGTTTTAAAATAATTAACCCATTTAAAATAAGTGCATTCTTGCCTTCAGTTTGAAAGATATTGCCATAGACCACATGTACATTTCATTTGCACATTCAGATGGTTTGTGATTTTTGACATGAATAAAATCTCGAAAGGAGGATGTGTGTGTCCCTTTCCCTTTGCCTTTCCCTTTCCCATACTGACCTTTTTGTCCTGGGCCTAGTCCATTGTCAAAGTGAGGCCACACGCAAACTGGAGGAAAAGCACCTCATATTCTGCTTGGGTAGTTTACAACCCAATGATATGATCATTGAATTCTCCAATTTTAGGTAACCTCCCACAATCGCCCCCCACAACCCCCACTTTGTCCCCCACCCCCTCACCCCTTTGTCATCACCCCACTGTCCTCTGATGTACCCCATCTAGACTCCCACCTATTTCTCTACTCCCCCCTGCTACTTTCCTCCCTGTAGCTTCGCAATTCAAAAGTCTTCAATCCTATCTCACACCTGTTTTTAATCTGACTTTTGTTCTAACCATCTATTAGAACATACTTCGCCTGCATCCACCTATTACCTGCCGTGCTTTGTCCTGCCTCTCCACTCTTCTAGCTTTCTTCTCCCCCCCCCCCCCCCCCCCCCCCCCCCCCCCCCCCCCCCCCCCGAAATGTCCCCTATCCGTATTCTCCAGTGATGCTGCCTGACCGACTGAGTTACTCCAGCACTTTGTGTCCTTTTAAGGATATGTGTCATGCAGGTTGTCGTCATATTCTGACCAACAATGGTAACACTTACATTTATTAATATGGTAGGTAGGCAAAAGTGCTGGAGAAACTCAACAGGTGAGGCAGCATCTCTGGAGTGAAGGAATAGGTGACGTTTCGGGTCAAGACCCTTCTTCAGACATATGGTGTACACCTCTTCAGATCCTTCTTTATTAACATGGTGGTCTTTACACAACCAACAATTGTTGGAAGTTGAGCTTTGTCGAACAGATAATGTTTAGAAGATACAAAGGAAGCGAATGAGCTTGTAAAGTAACAATCTAAGCAATGTGGCTGGCTTCTTATGGTGGAGCGAAAGAGATACACACAAAGACACATTTCTGTGACTATGTATACCCTAAGATTAGATTAATTAAGCGTAGCCCGCTAGATATTTACTTCTGAACGGAACCATCTGAATGCTCAAATACATTATTGTTCATCATTTATAGCCTATATCTTTAATTACATATACAGTGTAATCTAAATTCCTGAGATTAATGCATGCAATTAATGTCTGGCTGTAGGATCTTTGATATAAACTGCTTACCAATGAGTAGTATTAAATAGTTAGAAGCAACATATATCTTGCAGCAGGTTATTGATTGGCTGGGCAGGTGGGCTGACACATGGTTAATGGAGTTTAATACAGAGAAGTGCGAGGTGTTGCATTTTGGGAAGACAAACCAGGGCAGGACCTAAACCATCAGGGCTCTGGGGAGTGTTCTAGAGCAGAGGGATGTAGGTCCATAGTTCTTTGATAATTGGGTGGTCAAGAAGGCTTTCATCGTATTGGCTTTCATCAGTCACTGAGTATAGAAGTTGGAGGTGATGTTACAGTGTACGAGACAGTGGCGAGGCCACATTCAGAATATTGCGTTCAGTTTTGGTCACCCTTCCATAGGAAAGATGTTGTTAAACTGGAAAAGATGCAGAAAAGATTAGCGATGACGTTGCTGGGATTCAAAGGCCTGAGCTAAAGGGAAAGATTGAGCAAGCTAGGAGTTTATTCCTTGGAGCGCAGGAGATGAGGAGTGATCTTACAGACATGTACAAAATCATAGGAATAGAAGGGTAAATGTACAGCCTTTTACCCAGAGGAATCAAGAACTCGAGGACATGTTTACGGTAAGAGGGCAAAGAGGATGACTTTTTCTACACAAAGGCTGGTAAATGTATGAAACAAGCTGCCAGAGGAGGTAGGTGTGGCAGGTACTATCACAGTGTCTAAGAAGCATTTGGACAGGTGCATCGATAGGAAAGCTTTAGAGAGATTTGGGCCAAACGCAGGCAGGTGGGACTAGTGTATATGGGCAAGTTGGGCCGAAGTGTCTGATTCTACCATGTATGACTCTGTCACTTAATTTAGGAGTGCATTACATGCAGATAACTACTTATATTTTGCTTGTAACTATTGTAAAACATGCCATTGATTTTGAACATTTTACATTGAATAATTCATGATTGTGACTACGTTTTTTGAAGAGTAATTGTAATATATTGTTCTTCTGTGCTATGGCATTTTCAATAATTTCATTATAGATATGATGCACACGTTTTAGTTTGTATTTTTGTATTCCTTGTATATTGTATTGTTTGTACTTGTGTATTTGTGAACTTGCCACCATTTCACCATCATGAATTGATGTTGTGCATGACAGTCATTTGTTCCCCTGCATTGTGCTCACTGTGCATCATCTCTATCGTTTGAGCGGTTGACAGCATTTTCCAGTTTAGAACATGTACAGAAGGTCACAGGGAGAAAGGATGAAGAAGAATCTGTTTAGCATAAGGTCATAAGTGATAGGAGTAGAATTTGGCCCATGAAGTCTACTCCGCCATTCAATCATGGCTGATCTATCTCTCCCTCCTAACTCCATTCTCCTCCCTTCTCCCCATAATCGCTGATGCCTGTACTAATCAAGAATCTGTCTATATCTGCCTTAAAAATATCCGCTGCCTCGGCCTCCACAGCCTTCTGTGGCAATTAATTCCACAGATTCACCACCCTCTGACCAAAGAAATTTTCCCCATCTCCTCCATAAAAGAACATCCTTTAATTCTGAGGCTATGACCTCTAGTCCTAGAGTCTCCCACTAGCGGAAACATCCTCTCCACATCCACTCTATCCCAGCCTTTCACTATTCTGTATATTACAATGAGCATCACCATATTCTCCTTTATCATGTTGCAATTCAATGAGACTTCAGTGTTTGCAATGCCACTTGTGTAATGCCCCTGTCCCACTTAGGAAACCTGAACGGAAACCTCTGGTGACCTTGCGCCCCACCCAAGGTTTCCGTGAGGTTCCCGGAGGTTTTGGTCACTCTCCCTAATGGTCGAAAGTGGTTTCCGCGTAGTCGCGGCTTCTATGTTCCTGCGATTATTTCAACAAAATCAAAACTGGCCTCGACTAAAAATAGGTTGCCGTTTGGTCGAAGCCAGTGGAGTGGAGTTGCTATTTACTTAAAGGCAGTTAAAAAAGGCAATCTCCTTCGCAGACCGGCCATTTTGATTGGCTCATTGGAGTTTTCCGCAAAGATCCTAAAGGATCTTTGGTTTTCAGGAGCTAGATGATCCTCCGGAAGGTAAAATGCCCGCTAACTTTATTAAACTTCTTAAAGCTGTCTCCACGCCTTCTGCCCCTCCTTCTCTCCCCTTCTCTCTCCCCTTCTCTCCCCTCCTCCCCCCTCCTCTCTCCGCTTTTCTTCCCCTTCTCTCTCCTTCTCTCCCCTGCTTTCCCCTTCTCTCCCTCCCCCCGCACTCTCTAAAGGACTTACCGTGCTCTGTGGCAGCTTTTTACCTTTATCTTCATCGCGCAGACAGCACTCCTCCGCTGCCCCTGGCCCCCACCTTCACGATGTATTTGTGTGTGCGTGTGTGCGGTCGGTAGCAAAGACCCTGTAGGATCTTTGGTCGGTAGATTCAGCTCACGTTTCGGTCGAGGCTTTCCTGGCGAGTGACCAAAACCTCTGGCGACTCATGGGAACCTTGGGTGGGGCGCAAGGTCACCAGAGGTTTCCGTTCAGGTTTCCTAAGTGGTACAGGGGCTTTAGATTGCATACAGCCCAGTTATAACTGATCAGTTCAACAAAAGAAGTAGAAAAAAATAAAACGTATCGCTTATACTTTCTGCCACTTCATCAAGCCCAACCTCCTCACCACCTCAACAGTATTTGATACAGTTGACTGTAAATGTTTGGTTGTGCAACACTAGGAATCTCTCTATAGGGCTCTCCATTTAATGAAGTGTAGAGGCCTCCAGCAATGATCTTTCTCTACTTCTCACCACCAGAGTTACCACAAATCTAATCAGCTCTTCCTCATTTGTGTGTTTTATTCATTTTTTTGAAAATATTGTTTTAGCTTCTGTTCACTTGCTGATGACAGTCACTCCTGCATTTTTCCCATTTTACTCATCAGTCTTTGAGCTCTCATAGACCAGACTGACATCCGGCCCTGAATGTGTCAGAATTTCCTGCAACTCAACATCAAAAAGACCAGAACTCACACCACAACTTTTGTTCCCTTGCCACTGATTCCATCTTCGTCCTGTAGCCTCATGGTGTTTGTAACCTTGATGTTCTGATTAGCCTTGATCTGTCGTGAAGATTCAATGTCTAGGCCATCTCTTAGATTACCCTCTTCTGCCTTTTCAACAATACTCTATGTGTCTTCCAATAAAGTTTTCAGGACCATCACAATGGAGATGACAATGCAAACTTATATCATGGTTGCTTCCTCAACTCCACATAACGTAACATCCAAAACTAATCTGCAAATTAATTTTGAAACTCTACCTACCATACACCTTGTTCAGTTACGTTAAATGGAATATAACTCTCATAAGCTTGAAGTGCTGATCTTTGGCACGTCAAACCAGAGCAGGAATTACACAGTATATATTAGAGCCCTGGAGAGTACAGATACATGGTTTTCTGAAAGAGGTGAGTCAGGTGGGCAATGGAGAAGAAGGCGTTTGGCATGCTTGCCTTCATTCGGAAGGGTATTGACTATGAAGTTGGGATATCATGATACAGCAGTACTAGTTTTTGGTGAGACCACTCTTGGAGTATCATGTGCAGATTTAGTTGCTCAGACAAAGGATCAATATTAGGTTGGAAAGTGTGTGGTAGAGATTCACCAGGAGTTACCTGGGCTTGCGAGCTTATGTTTTAGGGAGAGGTTGGATAGGCTGGGTTTTGTTTTTCATTGGAACGTAGAAGGCATGGATAAGGTGAAAACTGAGGGTCATCAAGTGACAGTCCCTTGGCCCAACTCGTCCATGCCAGCGAAGATGCTCCATGTAAGCGAGTTCCATTTGCCCACATTTGACCCAAATCCCTTTAAAACATTCCTATCTGTACAAGTGTCTTGTTAATGCTGTTGTGGTACCTGTCTTAACTACCTCTTCTGGCAGCTCATTCCATATATCCCTTGAGTGATAAACTTACACTGCAGGTTTCTATTGAATCTTTCCACTCTCATCTTAAACCTCTGCCCTCTGGTTCTTGATTCCCTGATCCTGGGTAAAAGACTCTGTGCATTCACCCTATTAATTTCTGTCATGATTTTATATACCTCTATAAGATCACCCATTAGCTTCCTGCACTCCAAGGAATAAAGTCCTAGGTTGTCCAATCTTTCCCTATTGTTCAGCTCCTCGAGTCCTGGCATCAGCCTCGTAAATCTTTTCTGCACTCTTTTCAGCTTAATGATATACTTCGTATTAGCAGAGTGCCTAAAACTGAACACAATACCTCCAATGTTGCCTCACCAACATCTTGTACAACTGGAATCGAGGATAGGTTAACAAACATGAGGGCACAGGCTTCCATGGTGAGAGAGGAGCGATTTACGTGGGACCTCAGGGGAAACTTCTTCAATCAGATCATAGTCCGTATCTGGAATGAGCTGCCAGTGGAAGCTACAGAAGCGGATACAACCATGACCTCTAAAAGATATTTGGACAGATTATGAAATTGGGATTAGTATGCCAACTGTCGGCATAATCAATGTAGACTGAAGGTCCTTTTTTCCACTATGTAGATCTATGAAGCTGAAGCTGGCTGCAGATTCAACAGGAATGATCCTTAAGCAGGTTAGGACATTGGCAACAGAAGTTTGTGTGTGGGTGGGTGTAGGATAGAGGACAAGCCAAGAACCATTGCAAGAGTGAAATCTGGAGTTAGTAAAAGCACTTTAAAAGGTGTCAACCAGGGTGAGGTGAGTCTTGTTTATAATAGTTGCTTTATTATTTTTCCTTACTTTTTATGCTGTGTGATAATTCTAATTTTAGTTAAGGTTATTTTAACATGTGGGTTAATAATTTACAAATCTGCCACCGTTGATAAAATTTCTTCAAGAGAAAGTAGGAGAAAACAGAGTACTTATAGGCCATTTACATTTTTAGAAAAGACATTGTTACTCTCAGCTCTGTTGCTGGCGATGAGAACTCATGAAAAGATGCTTCTTTCAGTAAACTAATGGCCAACCTCTTCCCTTCCCCCAGCACATCTGTTGGGATGCATGTGGAATGTATGTCAGATCTTGGAAATATTTCCAGATTTTTTTTCTTGTGAATGCCATTATGATACAGAGCTGGAATTAATGTCAGTTTCTGGCACATGTGGAGCTCACATGTAACATGATCTTATATAGCCATTCAGTCATCTGTATTTTAGATTAGAAGGATTGTATAGAGACTTAAAGCTAGCGTTATACATTCCGCTTCAGTAACTTTCTGCAATTTATTCAGAATGCATCCCATAAGTGTTAATTAAAAATGTTTTATTTTTACTGTTGCCGCTTACCTTGGAGCTGACATAGGGATAATAGACTCCACCTTCAAAGTTATTTTTGCAAATTGATCATTGCATAAAGAACAGCAGGTGGTTTGGAACCTTTATAAGGTTGAGGAAGTTAAATGACAGCATTAAACCACAAGATCAAAAACGATAATGGCTGTTGAATGTAATTTGTTACCCTTTTGAATGTTTCATATCTTGCAAACACCATTTGTAATTTGCAAATTTATGTTGAGTGTTTTTTTCGATTTCATTCAAGCTAATATTTAGGTTCTGTAAATTCCCCAGTACAACATTCAATTGGCAAGAGTGGATTTTGTTTTTTCTACTGCTGCAAGTTGTTCTTTGGGCGCCTACTTTCATTGAAATAACCATTCTCCAGAATTTCATCCGAGTTGCCATGGAAGACTTCAGACAGTGAACATTGGCCACTCGAATTGTAGAAGCACTCTAAATTCACCTTAAACCAATATCCAGGCATTGTCCATAAAAGAGCTTTACAGCTAAAATACCATGTAATGATTTTTGATTAGCTCATGGAAGGTGTGAAATCAGATTTGAGTCTCTACAGCTGTCAAGTGGAGGTCCCATAAAGCTGCATTAGACAGTGACCAAGCCTGAGAAATATCTACAGCACATTCCTCAGTTCTAAACTGTGTGTGTCGTGCACTGTTCATCGTGTCTTGTGAAAATAGCTTAATATCTGTACTGTGTGATTTTACATCACAAAATATAAAAGATGTTTGTGCACTTTCTAAAAACATAACAATATTTCTGTCAAAATACCAGTGAAACATTATTTTCTCAATTTGCCAAGAAAATTCTGCTTTACCAAAAATAGCCACCTGCTTCTTCTCACTATATGTTAAGACTTTTATGTGCATGATAATAACGTGCATTTTTTATTAGATAATTTAAACTCACTCAAGGTAACACATGGTTCTTTTGCCATCGTTCGCAGTCCATTGATTTTCGGAAGCGATGAAGCGGTAGTTCTGTTTAATAAATTAATTGTAGCTTTTCTATTCCAATTTTTATTTCCCAAACATTATATTGCATGGATCAAAAACGAAGAACGTAATGGTCCCAGGCATTTGAGTTTTGGCAGCATTCTCAATATTATAGGTGTGGTTGCTTTTTTTGGCCTTAAAGATACAATTTCTAAAACATTGAATTCCAAGGTTTCTGCCCTCATGCAATGTTAAAACTGCTAAAAGATTTCCAAATATGAATTGAATGATCATTTCTACCATCTTCTCAGAACTATGACCAAGTCATTATGACCTTAACCTTGACAGCCCAGATTCTGATATAAACGATGATACATTACATCCAATATGCCTGCTAGATTGGGGTGCAGTGATAGATGCTATTGACTCATTGAAATGTTTGACCTCTGAATGTGAAAAATAGGACGAAGGAAGGTGAATTAGTGACATGAGTTCTTGAAGTGAACAAGACTTTCAATAAATTATGGAACATTATTGGGGACCATATTTTCAAAATGAATATCCCATTCTTATTTCTGCAAAATCTAACTTATTGTTAACATTGGCTTGTGTAAATATTATTACATATCATAACTATTACAGCATGTTTTGACAAATACTTTAGCGATTAGTGGCTAGTATCTGTTCTGAACTAATTCAGGTAGATTATATTTGAGGAAATTCCATAATTGCGAAAATTCACTAACAGTGATCTAGAAATGTTCAAATGGTTGCCAACTAATTAAAAGAAACGGCTGTGAACAAGGTCTAAACTCGTGAATACATCTTGCATCTTTTAAATTATGAGTTTTTTTCATATTATAAATTATGTTTTCTGTACAAAGTTGATTTAACCAGAAAAGCACAGCAGATTATGCTGTTTCTGAAAGAGGAAAATAGGATCATAGATTTTTTTTCACGTGGAGCACTGCGACCGTACCTTAGAATTGTATCAGTGAAAATCACTTCAACATGAATCCTTTCCACCACCAACACCCTTGCCTCTCTGCATCTTCCTTTCCCCTTCATTGTTCTCAATCCTGTAAAACAAAAGTGACTGTGATCCTGACCATGGAGAATAATTTAGGTATAAACTGAAGCAATTACCTACCTATCTGCCTGCATTCAAGTATTTGCATTTTTATTTAATTTGATTCTCAGCTTGCCCCAAATGCAATGTAGAATTGATCCAAGATGAACTAGTACAACTATGAAACATATAAGTTTGCATGCCCAGCACTTCTACACATTTAGACAATAGGTGCAGGAGTACCTATTATAGAGCCAGCACCGCCATTCAATGTGATCATGGCTGCGGTGTGATCATGTGTGGTGTGATTCAATGTGATCATGGCAAAGGATATTTTAGTGCGGTGAGCACAGGACTGTACTATATATTCTGCCGTATTCCCATATGGATCTTATCAACATTCCTTCTAATCATTAGAAATGCCTATTATACATAACAGTTGGTTTGAAAGAGCTCCAGTGCCCATCCCAGTACTGAATTATTGAAAAACTCACATTGTTCTTTTATTCCTTTTATAACCATAACCGTTTATTATTTTTGCAGGTGTACGCCCCATCAGCTAGCACTGCCGATTATAACAGGGATTCGCCTGGCTACCCTCCTTCCAAGCCTCCGTCCAGTTCATTTTCTAGTTCATTCTTTATGCAAGGTGAGTGTGTCTTGACTTAAACCAGTTGATTATTTTAAAGAAAAATGTTCATATTATTGTCTTTACAGTTGATGGCATTTTGGGGAGGGTAAAATAACGAGAAATTTGTCTTTAAATGTGTCCTCATCAATCTCTTTTCATCTCCTTTTTATGTTCATGGTTTGTGCTCATCTATCACCCAGCAACTGTGATTGTGAATGAACCATCAAACATTACACTCTTAGTTGTAAACCCAAGCAGATCTGTGCACCAGCTCATCAAACCAATACCAATATTAACATGTGGAAATTAGGAACTGCAGATGATGGTTTACCAAGGAAAGACACAAGAAAATGCTCAGTGGGTCAGGCAGCATCCTTGGAGAATATAAATAAGTGATGTTGTGGGTGGGATCCTTCTTCAGACTGATTGCAAGGAAGGCAGGAAAGAAAGCTAGAAGAGTGGAGTGGAGAATCAGTCTGAAGAAGGGTCCCGACCCATTAGACTTTAGAGATACAGTGTGAAAACAGGCACACTAGGAACAATTTACAATTGTTTTACCCATGCCAATTGACCTACAAACCTGTGCGTCTTTGGAGTGTGGGAGGAAATCGGAGCACCCGGAGGAATCCCACATGGTCGCAGGGAGAATATACAAACTCTGTACGAACAGCCCCTGTAGTCAGTATCAAACACGGGCCTTTGGCACCGTAAGGCAGCAAATCCACTAAAGCACCACCATGCAGCCTGAAACGTCACCAATCCCGTGTTCTCCCAGGATGCTGCCTGACCTGCTGAGTTACTCCAGCATCTTGTGTCTTTTCTCTCTAATATTAACATGGTTGGTTTTATTTGGGAGGTGCTTGGGTATTGCCTGTAGGGACTAAAACCATGTTGCATGTAATATCATTGTTGCCACATTTGTCACCAGCATGTGTAATATATGCAAAAATAATTTCACTGTGCAGTCGCATATGTGAGAAATAAAGCACCATTGAGCAGGCTGAATCGCATTTTACTCTGGCCCAAACGTCACTCTTGAAATAATTCTAATAAAACAAGTCACCGCCAACAACAGACACATACGTGAGAATTTAATTGTTCCGTTGCTGGTTCATGTAATAATCAAACTCCCGACTCTCTTAACTCTCTTACTCCTGGTTCTCTTGACACTTGATTCTTGATTCTATTGATTCTTGACTTCAGGAACAGGAAATAATATTAGATATAGTAATATTAATAGAAACATAGAAAAATGGGTGCAGGAGTAGGCCATTCGGCCCTACGAGTCAGCACCGCCATTCAATATAATTATGGCTGATCATCTAAAATCAGTACCCAGTTCCTGCTTTTTTCCAATATCCCTTGATTGCGCCCTAAGTGCTAAATCTAACGTTTTTGAGTTGCCACCATCAGGATAAAATCAGAGATCTTAAACATAGTGATTTATTTATTTAGTTTAGAGATACAGCGTGGAAACAGGCCCTTCAGCCCAGCGAGTCCACACTGACCAGCGATCCCTGGATATTAAACTATCCTACACATACACGGGACAATTTACATTTATACTAAGACAATTAAACCTACAAACCTGTATGTCTTTGGAGTGTGGAAGGAAACTGGAGATCCCGGAAAAAACCCACGCGGTCACGGGGAGAACGTACAAACTCCGTATAGACAGCACCCATAGACGGGATCGAACCCGGTTCTCTGGTACTGTAAGCGCTGTAAGGCAGCAACTCTACCACTGCGTCACCATGCTGTCCTCAATACTAAATAATACTTTATACTAAAAGACTTTTCTTTAGAATGCAAGTTAAGAAAGATCCTCTAATGTTGAATCGGTACTTTGTGTTGAACCCACCCCACATAGTGTTACAATCAATAATTTCTTCTTGCCCACTCAACAGTGTTAATAATGAAACAAGCAACAGTTACCAACAAAATCTTGTATTTATGTAGATCTTTTAGAGCCACAAATGAAAACAATGTTCTTCACAGGGGGATTATAGAGAATGATGCAAGGGCGCAACGAGGTATTGTAGTTGGTGACCAAACGTTCAGTGGAAGAGGTAGGTTTTAAGTGTCAACAAAGAGATGGTTGCGTGATATTAAGGTTTAAGGAAGGAAATTCCAGAGCTGAGGGCTGAAGCAGCTGATGTTGATGCCCTCGGTTGTAAAGTACAGAGGTTAGAGATGCGTAAATTTAAGTACGTTTTTGAGTTGCCATCATCAGGATGAAATCAGAGATACTTGTGTTTGGAATCCTTTTGCAGTTATTTATATACGGTTTGTTGTGCCATTTTTCCACATTTCCAACTGTAGCTCTTATGTTACTGGGCAGGTAGCATTAAGCAAAGGATTCGACTTTAACCTTTCACTCCATGATTGGGCTTGCAATGTCAACTTATTTTTATTATAATTTGGCCAAGATTGTGCTTTTTCGCAGTTTGTTTGAAATAAAAAAGCATTCGACATGAAGATAGCCAAAAAAAGCTGGAATAATTCAGCAGGTCAGACAGCAATTCTGGAGAAAAGGAATGATTGACGTTTCGTGTCGAGACCTTTCTTCAGACTCTAGACTGAAGAAGGTTCTCAACCCGAAACGTCACTGATTCCTTTTCTCCAGCGATGCTGTCTGACCTGCTGAGTTACTCCAGCTTTGTTTGTTGTCTATCTTCGGTTTAAACCAGAATCTGCAGTTCCTTCCACACATGAATATTGTTTAGAGGTCTTCTTGCAGTTCCAAATTAATGGCACATTTTAATAAAGAGTTCAATTCCAGCCAAACAATCAGCAGGAATGCTCAATTAAGAATGTTTTAGTGGGCTTTTTTGTTTCTGAAAGAGTCACTCTAATGACCTCTCTTTCCAGATGGGCATCACAATTCCGATCCGTGGAGTTCCTCTGGTGGAATGAATCAGCCCACTTATGGAGGCATGCTGGTAAACTCTTCCCATGTTCCACAGTCCAGCAGTTACTGCAACCTGCATCCACAAGATCGCCTGGTAATTGCGGTCTCCTATGTATTGGCAAATTGCTGGCAATATTCCTAAATGTTATCTGTGATGCTCATCGTTTTGACCTGTCTGCCCTACGTTTTTGATTCACAAACTGCCATGTTATGCAGTCACAGAATAGAGAAACAGGCCCTTCAGCCCATTTTGCCCATGCCAGCTATCAAGTACATATATAATCGCATTTTCAAGAATTTTGTCGATCGCCTTCCATATTTTGATGATCAAAATACTGTTGAAAACAAACACTTCTGTTGTATAATTTCTTAACTTTATAGTGCATATGGGTTGACCTGGATTAAAAGTAACTTTAATTCTAATGAATTGGAGCATTACTGTGTTTATTCTTCCTCCATTTCTCTGAAAAAACTCAATTATTTCATGGTTGGAAATGCTTTACCTTTGGACCCAATCCTTTTGTGAGTCTGTTGAATCAGTGAAAGTACCAAAGGCAGTCAGATCCTATCCTCTTCTCATATGTCCATAAATATCTGCTCCAAGTAATTTTGATTTCACCATAATAAAAGGACACGGACAAATTGGTGTTTAAATCCTACAGTCCAGCTGAGGCCGTACAACTTGATATAAGCTGCAAAACCAAACTTCCTGGCTATGTATGCTACATTAATAAATTATTTTGCCACAGTCACACCACAAACTGGGTGTTGCTCTTATTTTTAATTTTATTTTTATTTTTCACCAGCTAACAGAACTACATGTATGAATGCATGCACATTGTGCTGCTCAGTCATTTAATTCCTGGCACATCCTTCTACTTACATTCAAAACATATTTGAAATCCACACCTGCAATTACTAACAAACTTTGTATTATTTGTCTCTTATCTATTCTACTGTTTTTCACAATGTAATGTTGCTGTTAGACCTTCTCCCTTCACAAAAATTACTCAATGGGAAAAAAAGGGCAAAAGGCCATACAAGAAAACCAATGCATTTCTTATATTAATGTGCTTTAACGATTGAAGATAAATATTTCTGTGCAGTTCCTCAGGAATGTCTGCTCACAGCTACTTAAAACAATGTGCATTTAATTAAAAATTGATCCAAAAGTTCTGTAAATTGTTATTTTTATTTCTTCCATGCATTTTTTATAAATATTAGCTTAATTTATTTTTACGTAAATCAAATACAGCTCTTCAATGTAAGCCCATGGGGGTTCTATCTGGGTGGGCTGCTTATCATGGAAAAAAGTGTTTTTAATCTCGGCTTTGTGCCTAGTGAGTGCACTGTTTAAAAAAACACACAAAAATGAAAGAGTACAAACTAAAGGCCATTTGGCTGAGGAACATTGATTTTAAGTAGTCCTAAAATATAAAAAACATGTTTTGACATTATTACCAACAACAGTGAAGTTATTTTACAATTCTTTAAAATGTGCCTCCAAGACTATACACACAACTAGCATGGTGGAGGTGCCACTTTTTTATCAACTCATGCAGTAGGTGGCTTTGGGGTTTCAAATAATATTTTTGCATTCAGTTTGAATGCAAAGTTGAATCACTCCTTTTAGAGCTCATCAAAACCGCTGCTTTTCCATTCTATATACAGATGTTGGACTAATCCAACTGGCATCAACATTTATCCATTATATTTTTCTCTACTTTTTCTAGCCTTACTGGTTGTTTATGACTGCTCTTTTTTTGCAATGGAAAATAAGGTGGCCCTAATGGGAATTTATGGGGTTTTTTTGCTCCAGGATATAGATATATTTTTTTAAAAAACAGTATATCACTGCATGAATATCTCCACTGTTCTTTCTACAGCATGTGTTTCCCAGTTGCAGTTTGCTATAACTACATACAAAGTAACATACCACAAGGAGAAAACATATACCATTCCAGCTTACTGAATGACAATGATGTGCCAGAGGGAGGATTGTTTTACGTTTGTGAATAATTCTGCCCGTTGTCGCCAGAATATTGCTGATAAACACTTACAGTAAAATTCTCTGAAATCCTATGTTTCTTTGTTAATTCACTGCATGCTTCCAAACTCCATTATGGGGGACATTAGACTTGTCCTTTACCCCCACTCCCCCTCCCGCATTTGACCTTGCCTCATTAAGGTAGAATTTATGTTCAGAAGTCTAAAGAAGGGTCTCGACCTGAAAGATCACTTATTTATTTTTTCCAGAGATGCTGCCTGTTCCGCTGAGTTACTCCAGCATTTTGTGTCCATCTTTGGTGTAAACCAGCATCTACAGCTCCTTCCTACAGAATTTTTCACTAAAAGTCCTGTCCCACGGTACGAGTTCATTCCAAGAGTTCTCCTGAGTTTGCCCTGATTCAAACTCGGAGATTTACGGTAATGGCCACTTGTCAGTACTCGGGGCTCTCGTGGACATTTTTCAACATGTTGAAAAATCTTCACGAGTCTTCCCGTGCTTACCATTAGAGAGTCTTCCCGAATACCTGCCGTTAGTGTTACGAGCCGCTAAGAGACATGCCCGAGCTCCGACGTACCCGCTATTTCATTCTCCATGCTTACCATGAGTTTGATTTTATTAAACTCGTGAGAGCTCTTGGAATGAACTCATACCATGGGACAGGGCTTTTACAGTTGATGGGGCACTGATGTTTGTAAAATACATTATCAGGATCTCCTGTTTTTGACGTTTTTTTTTTAAAGATTTGATGAATTGGGGATGTGGTTACAGTTCAAAGTTGACCTTAATATTAATAGGTTAAAAGATGTCCATACTTTATTTTAATGTAGGTAAGTGTGCTGTCAGCTAATAAAAATATCACCAGAACTAATAAAATGTTTTGTAGGAAGGAAAGCAGAAATATCACAATTAGTTTCACTGTCCTGTGTTAACGAGAGTAAGAATATCAGCAAATGTTTGAATCCAGATGAATAGATCTGAAATTTCTTCAGGAAAATGCCCAGATGGTGATAGGTGAAAAACGGGTTCAGCTGTGGTTGCAATACAAGTTTGAAATCAGTTTAGTTTGAAAGCAAAATTAATTATGGCCTAAAAAAGCACATAGTTTATAGTAATATTTTGTACAGGTATTTAGATCATGGTGAGATTTGTTCACCAAGTCAGTGAGTCATTAGCAGGAAGGCAGTAACTAAAGATAATTGCCTTGAAAGCCATGGGGAAAATTATATTTATTTACTCAGCAAGTTGTTAAGATTGACAGTAGAGTGGTGGCATGTTAAAAAAATAATAATAATTCAGTAAGGAAATTGAATATCCACCAAATGGGCATTGCAGAAAAGAGGTTGGGCATTGCAGAAAAGAGTATTAATATGCCTCTGATTGGCTTGTTTTTTTCAAAAATACTATAGGCAAGACAATGCAGAGTAGCTATAAAATACAAACAAATATAAAATGAAACCTGAGAACAAGATGGTACTGAACATTGAACACAATTAATATATTCTTTCTTCATTTATTTCCATATAATGTACAAACCTGTAAACCACAGAATTACACGTCGCACTCCTCAACGAACATCAATGCCAGCCTCCCACCTATGTCCAGTTTCCACCGCAGTGGCACAAATCACTATGGCGCCTCCTCCTGCTCACCGCCAGCCAACGGAACAGACAATATCATGGGTAAGGTACAGAGGGGAAATGTGCCTTTTGGATCTTCGGAGGGAGGGGGGGGGGCATAGTGGGTTGGTACAAATTCAGAGAACGATGGTGTTGTTGAACAGCTTTGCCGATTGTACTAACACTTTACAGTTACTCTTTTGCAGTTTGTTGAATCTTGAGTGGTTTTTGCATCAATTAACTCAAACTAATTATTTCAATTACTGGTCAAGACAGTAGATTAACTATTTAAAGCAATGTTAAACAACATGGCTGTAATACCTGTGCATATATCACTATTGTACAAAATACAAATATAAACAATATATCTTGCTCCAAAATCTAGCAAATTAAACATTCTTGAAGAAGAGAAGGTGGACATTTTAGTAAAACAAGATATGGTAGTTCTGATACTTAAACATCTGTTTTGTCTATACAAATATAGACATCTTAGCCCATTTCAATCAAGTTTCCAGATTTTCTTCCACATTTATAATTTTCTTGTGACTGAATGGGATACATGTTGCTTTCATAAATCATTGAGTCATACTGCGTGGAAATAGGCCCTCCAGCCCAACTTGTCGGCTAACATGCCCCATCTAATCTAGTCCAACCTGCCTGCGCTTGGCCCATGAAGCTCTAAACCCAACCTATCCATGCACCTGTCCAAATTAACAAATTCCCTGTCCACTGAGGAAGGGAATTTCTTGTTTTTTTGAAATAAAAATGAATATTGATGGTTTTGAGCCACAAGCTGACTCACACAATGTCAAGCCACGTGCTTCAATTAAATTCAATTAGAATAATGGTACATTATTGAAATATATAATCATTAATTGTTCTAAAGGGTGTGAAATCCACAATGGGATTGTAAAATATTTGAATGCATTTAATTCTTCATGAAGAAAGTTGCAAGTCGACTATCAGGCATGAACAGCAAAATGCTTCTGTAGATTTTAATATTCCATGACATTTCCAGTGACCACATTTAAGAGACTTTAAACTCGTGAGTAATGTCTGAAGGTAAAGTTTGACTCATGTGAAACTGAGTCAGTCTTGTTCTTGGTAAAAAGAGCAGTGAATTCGCAAGAAGGGTTTGGAAAATAATTCTACATAAGAAATCTGTAAGTGATGTAGACTTCATTATTAAGATCACCATCTCACTGCAACACGAGTGACACAGACTACTCTCCCTCCAGGCAAAGGATTTGCCCAAACATATTTTTCATTTGGACAATTCCCCAAACCTTGAGTGATTCCAAGAAATTCACATTTCAGTAAGCCTATCCCTTATAGAGAAACACAAACAAGATTCTGGCCTGTGTAGTCTGTGAAACCTCCTCCTACTTTAAATATTTATCTTGATAATGTGTTGTACCATTTATTTCAACCTACAGTATCCTTGTGGTGAAACAATTCATGCTCCATACATGAAGAAATTTCCCGTAACGGCTTTTTCTAAACATCTAATCTTCGCTTCCTCACACAGTGGAAATGGCCTTTACATTTTTAATTTCTCTACATCTTCTGTTAGACTGCTAAGCTTCACGTGGGATTGCCCAAGAATTTTCCAGTTGGTCTTTGGAAACAATGACTGGATGAAATCGCATTTATAATAATTCAATGCAATGCACACCTTTAATTTTGTATCAGATTTTTTGAAAAGATTACAGGACATTTGCTGAGAGCTCCATCAGCAATTCAGTCTGTAAACGGCTGCGTGCCAAGGTGCTCAGGTATTCTGACTGGAAGTAAATCAAGTATGAAGCCTGATTTTCATCAACTTAGCAGACCACTTCTGGTGCACTGTTGGGAAGCCAAAGTTGGCTTCCATGGGTGAGAGCTGATAGAGATCAGATAAAACTCCTGATTGTAATCCTCAACATCGAATAATCCTTACTGGATTATATAGATGAAGACGAGCATATATGAAGACAAGCATGCTAGAAATCTCGTAAGCCCCGCTTTATTTCATTGTACCACATTGAGCATCATAATCATCTCAACTGGGTGATCCCAAAGTCAAAGTCAAAAGAGTTTATTGTCATGTGTCCCAGACAGGACAATGAAATTATTTCTTTGCATAGCACAACAGAACATAGTAGGCATTGAGTGTAATTATATACTTAAATACACACATTAATTAATAAATTAATAAAGTGCAAATAATAGATGGAGGGGTATTAATGTTCAGAGTTTTGTCCAAACCAGGTTTAATAGCCTGATGGCTGTGGGGAAGTAGCTATTCCTGAACCGGGTCGTTGCATTTCCCAGGCTCCTGTACCTTCTACCCGAAGGTAGCAGGGAGATGAGTGTGTGGCCAGGGTGGTGTGGGTCCTTGATAATGCTGCCAGCCTTTTTGAGACAGCGACTGTGGTAGATCCCCTCGATGGAAGGAAGGTCAGAGCCGATGATGGACTGGGCAGTGTTTAATACTTTTTGTAGTCTTTTCCTCTCCAGGGCACTCAAGTTGCCGAACCAAGCCACGATGCGACCGGTCAGCAAGCTCTCTACTGTGCACCTGTAGAAGTTAGAGAGAGTCCTACTTGACAGACCGACTCTCCGTAATCTTCTCAGGAAGTAGAGGCGCTGATGAGCTTTCTTAATAATTGCATCTGTGTTCTCGGACCAGGAAAGATCTTCACAGGTGTGCATGCCCAGGAATTTGAAGTTCTTGACCCTTTCAACCATCGACCCATTGACATAAACAGGACTGTGGGTCCCCATCCTACTCCTTCCAAAGTCCACAATCAGTTCCTTGGTTTTGCTGGTGTTGAGGGCCAGGTTATTGTGCTGGCACCATATGGACAGTCGCTCGATCTCTCTTCTATACTCCGACTCATCCCCATCAGTGATAAGTCCCACAACAGTGGTGTCGTCAACGAACTTGATGATGGAGTTTGCACTATGACCGGCTACGCAGTCATGAGTATAGAGTGAGTACAGCAGGGGGCTGAGCACGCAGCCTTGAGGTGCTCCCGTGCTGATTGTTATCGAGTCTGACACATTTCCACCAATACGAACAGACTGTGGTCTGTGAATGAGGAAGTCGAGGATCCAATTGCGGAGGGATGGGCAGAGACCCAGTTCTGCGAGTTTGGTAACCAGCTCGGAGGGGATGATTGTGTTAAATGCCGAGCTGTAGTCAATGAATAACAGCCTGACATATGAGTTTTTGTTGTCCAAGTGGTCCAGAGCGGAGTAGAGGGCCAGCAAGATCGCGTCCACCGTTGATCTGTTGTGGCGGTAAGCGAACTGCAGTGGGTCCAGGTTTTTGTCGAGGTAGGAGTTGATTTGCACCATGATCAACCTCTCGAAGCACTTCATCACCAAACGGCGTTAGTGCCACAGGTCGATAGTCTTTGAGGCACTAACTCTTCTTGGGCACCAGTATTATTGATGCCCTTTTGAGGCAGGTGGGAACCTCAGGCCTCAGAAGTAACAGGTTGAAATGTCCGTAAAAACTCCAGCCAGTTGGTCTGCACAGGTTTTTAAAACACGACCAGGTATGCCATCAGGTCCAGACACTTTTCGAGGGTTCACCCCTCTGAAGAATTTCCTGACGTCGGCCTCTGTGACTGAGACTGAAATACCATCACAGCGAATGGGGGCTCGGGAAGGCACATCGGTGTTCTCCCTATCAAAGTGTGCGTAAAATGCATTGAGCACATCAGGGAGTGATGTATCGCCGACATCCATGCTGCCTCCTGGTTTTGCCTTGTAGGAGGTAACTGCATTCAGTCCCCCCCACAGCTGCCGAACATCTGTCTCATCCTCCAGCTTGGAGCAGAACTCCCCTTGGGCCTTTTTGATAGCCTTTCCAAGGTCGTATCTGGACTTCGTGTAGACCACTGTATCTTCAGACATGAATGCCCGGTGTCTGGTCTTCAGAAGAGTGCGGATCTCACAGTTCATCCAAGGTTTCTGATTGGGAAACACTCGGAAGGTTTTTGTAGGGATGCAGTCCTCCACACATTTCTTAATGAAGTCTGTAACGACTGTGGCGTATTCATTCAAGTCCGTTGCCGAGTCCTTGAACATTGCCCAGTCTACAGACTCCAAACTGTCCTGCAGTTTTGCCTCTGCCCCCCCCCCCCCCCCCCCCCGACCAGCTCTGTTCTGTCCTCACCTCTGGGAGTGCGCTCTTTAATAGCTGCCTGGACCAAACGCCACATCAAATAACAATTACAATTCTGGTGTCATTCACAATTAATTTATTCAGACCAGTATATGAAGTAATATGAAGTCATAATGGATGAACGCAACCAGTGCATTATAGACAATAGACAATAGGTGCGGGAGTAGGCTATTGGCCCTTCGAGCCAGCACCGCCATTCAATGTGATCATGGCTGATCATCCACAATCAGTACCCTGTTCCTGCCTTCTCCCCATATCCCCTGACTCCGCTATCTTTAAGAAGCCTATCTACCTCTGTCTTGAAAGTATCCAGAGAACCGGCCTCCACCGCCCTCTGAGGCAGAGAATTCCACAGACTCACATCTCTCAGTGTGAAAAAGTTTTTGCTCATCTCTGTTCTAAATGGCTTACCCCTTATTCATAAACTGTGGTCCTTGGTTCTAGACTCCCCCAACATCGGGAACATGTTTCCTGCCTCTAACGTGTCCAAACCCTTAATAATCTTATATGTTTCAATAAGATCCCCTCTCATCCTTCTAAATTCCAGAGTACACAAGCCCAGCTGCTCCATTCCCTCAGCACATGACAGTCCCGCCATCCAGGGAATTAACCTTATGAACCAACGCTGCACTGCCTCAATAGCAAAAATGTCTTTCCTCAAATTTGGAGACCAAAACTGCACGCATTATAAACAACCTATAAATGCTGAATAATACATATGTGAATAATACACACACATATATATATATATATATATATATATATATATATACCACATAACATGTCAACAATATACTGCATTAAATTCTTCTCTATTTGTTGTCAAGAATTGTTGGTTTAATAATTTTATAAGTTTCTGGTTTTTTTTAATAAGAGGCAAGCCATTTGACAGGTTAGCTGTACCAATGTTGCTTTCCAATCAGGCCATCAATTATAATCCTGCTCACCATTCTCAGAACAACTACATTTCTTCCCGAGCATCTGTCCAGCTTCCTTTACGTAAAAAAAAACTTGCCTCTATAATTTGTTTTCAAAGCTTCAACTGATTGTCGTTCACAAATAGGCACGCGGGGAATTGTCTCTGACTTTGTCCCTTTCGTGTCTGAAGTGTAACCTTCATAAATGCCTGCCTCTCCTCAGATTCTTGCTCTCTGAATTAAACATGCTAAGACCTATCCTCATTCTGTCTGTCCATCTTTGAACACTAAATTAGGCAGAATGCAACAGCTGTTTCCAAGCTCCGATATTTTTTGACATATATGACATAATCCAAATTTCATTAGAATCGGAAAAGGGCATTCAGCTACAAAAGAGCAACCCAGTGAGAATAGCTGTTATGTTTGCAAAATGGAGAAAGTTTGAACCTCAGTCATTAACTCAATTCTCCCCTCCATGCCATCCATCTGTATCGCATAAACCTGCTAATGTAACAGTTCAAGGTCCATGACATCATCTGGCAATTCTCCACAACCATTTATATTGCACGCTGCCTCGGCAAGGCCAGCTGCATAATCAAGGACAAGGCGCACCCACGTCACTCCTTCTTCTCCCATCTTCCATCGGCCAAAAATATAAAAGTGTGAAAATGCACACATCCAAATTCAGGGACAGTTTCATCCCAGCTGTAATCTGGCAACCAAATCATCCTATCAACAACTAGAGAGCAGTCCTGAAGATGGAGACTCAAGGACTTTCTTTGATCAGACTTTATGGCTTTATCTTGCACTAAACGTCATTCATGTTATTCCCTTTATCATGTTTTTTGTACACTGTGGATGGTTCGATCGTAATCATGTATTGTCTTTCTGCTGACTGGATAGCAGGCAACAAAAGCTTTTCACTGTACCTCGGGACACGTGACAATAAACAAAACTCAACTCAACCTTGTGAGGTGTAAAGCTGGAATTTTACTCCAAGTTGTAACCTAATTTGATTCATTTTTATTTTTCTCTATCCTAGTCAGCAGAGCAGGAGGATCAACTGGCAGCTCGCAGACTGGTGATGCACTGGGCAAAGCACTCGCATCAGTAAGTGGAGAGGCTGGCATTCACTTCCATCGACTGCACAAATTCAGGGGCAATGAATGTGGAAAATTCCCAGTGGTTTGGAGAATTTGTACAAAGCTAGTAGCTGTGCAATGCAGTGATGTAGAAGTGAAAGATCTCAAAACACCATAGAACATTTAATGAAACCTGTACCAAACAGAGATATTCAAAAGGATCTGATGAACGGTCTCGACCCAAGACTTCACCTATTCCTTTGTAAGGGGAGGGGGGGGGGGGGGGGGAGTGATGGGAAGAAAGCTGGGGGAAACACCCTCATCCATGTCGACCTGTTACCAGCCGTGCTTTGTCCTGCCTCTCCTCCTACAGCTTTCTTTCCACACACTTTAAAAATCAATCTGAAGAAGGGTCCCAACTCGAAACGTCACCAACCAATGTTCTCCAGAGATGCTGCCTGACCTGCTGAATTACTCCTGCATTTTATATCTATCTTAGGGATACCCAAACAGTTGATTTCTAGTGGGTATAACACATTTAATCCAAGCTCTTTGGCCGTCTGACTGGCATAGTTCCAGAAACATTCTGCCGCAATCCATTTACACTAAAACTCCAATATCTGGCGCACTCAGAACTTTGGTAATGCCCAACTAGCAGCTGGATGCTATATCTGCTATCAATATCTCAACCTATTTTTTTAAATTCACTTTAATTTGATGTTACACTATATTCAAATAAATTCCCAGTAAACTCAGTAGATTGAATGGCAGCGTGAGAACTTGTGCCCTTTGAAGTGGTAGGGAGCCTGGAAACTGGGACCTACTGTGTTAGAAAGGAGTGCAGGAATCTGGACCAAAGTGAGTAGGAAAGAATAACAATAATGGGAATGGGGCTGGAGTGAATTGAAAGAGAGTACAGGGAGTCAGAAGAAATTGCAGAAACTGGAGCCCCAACAAATGGAAAGGAACTTGGGGACCAGGGTCCTGGTGAGTTGGAAGGGAGCATGGCTTCTGGTGAATGGAAATATCACCTGGTAAACCTGATGCCAGAGCATCTAACTTTCTGAATACGTTGGAAAATAGATTATCAGAGTACTACAGTATCTGAAAGTCTTATTGGTGGGGTGCAAAGGACCACACCTGAAGATTTGGATTTGCCCTAAAATTGTTTCCATTTCAATTTGTATCTCAAAATTATTATCCTCAAGTCTAACAAGTAGAGGTAAAGTACAAATAAAATAATTCTGTATCTACTTTACCTCTATTTGGTAGATTAAGAATAATAATTCCGCAGTGTCACTTTTTAGCAGAGCATGGTGTTTCTCAAAATTATTTTCCTTTCAAAGTATATTGCATCCTTTGAAAAAAAAGGCTACACTGTAGCATCAATAGACTGTGAGGTTGTGTATTGGGAAGTATTCTTTACACAATGATTTCCTAGATACTAGTTCCTCGGTTTTAGCATTGTCACTGCTGAGAGATAATGTTCTGGGAATAAAACAGAAGGTGCAGGATCAATTCATTCCAAAGAGGAAGAAAGGTTCCTAGGGGAGTAAGGGGCAACCGTGGCTGACAAGGGACGTCAGGGACAGTAAAAAAATAAAAGCCAAGAAGTACAACATAGCAAAGATGAGCGGGAAGCAAAGGGATTGGGTAAGGAAGTAGCTCTAGAAATCGTGGATGCATTGGTGATAATATTCCAATGTTCTATAGATGCAGGATCAGTTCCTTTGGATTGGAGGATAGCTAATATTATCCCATGTTTTAAGAAATGCGGGAGAGAGAAAACAGGGAATTATAGACAAGTTAGCCTGACATTGGTGGTGGGGAAAATGCTGGAGTCAATTATAAACGATGAAATAGCAGCACATTTGGATAGCAGTAGCAGGATCAGTACGTGTCAGCATGGATTTACGAGGGAGAAATCATGCTTGACTAATCTTCTGGCATTTTATGAGGATGTAACTAGGAAAGTGGACAAGGGAGAGCCAGTGGATGTAATGTACCTGGACTTTCAGAAAGCATTTGATAACGTCCCACATAGGAGATTAGTGGGCAAAATTAGGGCACATGGTATTGGGGGAAGAGTGCTGTAATGGATAGAAAATCGGTTGGCAGACAGGAAACAAAGAGTAGGGATTAACGGGTCCAATGTGAACTGTGCGGAGGATGCTATGAGAATGCAGGGTGACTTGGACTGGTTGGGTGAGTGCGCAGATGCATGGCAGATGCAGTTTAATGTGGATAAATGTGAGGTTATCCACTTTGGTAGCAAAAACAGGAAGACAGATTACTATCAAAATGGTGTCAAGTTGGGAAAATGGGAAGTACAATGGGATCTGGGGGGTCGTTGTTCATCAGTCAATGAAAGTAAGCATGCAGGTACAGCAGGCAGTGAAGAAAACAAATGGCAGGTTGGCCTTTATAACAAGAGGAGTTGAGTATAATGCTGGAGTCAAAGAGGTCCTTCTGCAGTTGTATAGGGCCCTAGTGAGACCACACCTGGAGTATTGTGTGCAGTTTTGGTTCCCTAACTTGAGGAAGGACATTCTTGCTATTGGGGGAGTGCAGCGTAGGTTTACAAGGTTAATTCCCGGGATGGTGGGACTGTCATATGCTGTGAGAATGGAGCGGCTGGGCTTGTATACTCTGAGGTTTAGAAGGATAAGAGGTGATCTTATTGAAACATATAAGATTATTTAGGGTTTGGACACACTAGAGGCAGGAAACATGTTCCCGATGTTGGGGGTCCAGAACCAGGGGCCACGGTTAAAGAATAAGGGGTAAGCCATTTAAAACGGAGATGAGGAAACGCCTTTTCTCACAGAGAGTTGTGAGTCTGTGGAATTCTCTGCCTTGAGGGCGGTGGAGGCTGGTTCCCTGGATACTTTCGAGAGGAAGCTAGATAGGGCTCTTAAAGTTAGCGGAGTCAGGAGATATGGGGAGAAGGCAGGAACAGGGTGCGGATTGGGGATGATCAGCCATGATCACAGTGGATGGCAGTGCTGGCACGAAGGGCCGAATGGCCTACTCCTGCACCTATTGTCTATTGTCTTAGAAATTTGATCATGTTATGCTCATGTTAAAGGCATCCGATACTTAAATATGTCCTGAGTGCGTGTACTCTGAGCTAGATAGAAACATAGAAACATAGAAACATAGAAATTAGGTGCAGGAGTAGGCCATTCAGTCCTTCGAGCCTGCACCGCCATTCAATATGATCATGGCTGATCATCCAACTCAGTATCCCGTACCTGCCTTCTCTCCATACCCTCTGATCCCCTTAGCCACAAGGGCCACATCCAACTCACTCTTAAATATAGCCAATGAACTGGCCTCAACTACCCTCTGTGGCAGAGAGTTCCAGAGACTCACCAGTGAAAAAAAGTCTTTCTCATCTCGGTCTTAAAGGATTTCCCCCTTATCCTTAAGCTGTGACCCCTTGTCCTGGACTTCCCCAACATCGGGAACAATCTTCCTGCATCTAGCCTGTCCAACCCCTTAAGAATTTTGTACGTTTCTATAAGATCCCCTCTCAATCTCCTAAATTCCAGAGAGTATAAACCGAGTCTATCCAGTCTTTCTTCATAAGACAGTCCTGACATCCCAGGAATCAGTCTGGTGAACCTTCTCTGCACTCCCTCTAGGGCAATAATGTCCTTCCTCAGATTTGGAGACCAAAACTGTACGCAATACTCCAGGTGTGGTCTCACCAAGACCCTGTACAACTGAAGTAGAACCTCCCTGCTCCTGTACTCAAATCCTTTTGCTATGAAAGCTAACATACCATTCGCTTTTTTCACTGCCTGCGGCACCTGCATGCCTACTTTCAATGACTGGTGTACCATGACACCCAGGTCTCGCTGCATCTCCCCTTTTCCTAATCGGCCACCATTTAAATAATAGTCTGTATTGTGCAGATCATAACCATTTTATTTCCTCTTCCCATTCCCATATCTTTTACGTTCTTGGCCTCCTCCATTGCCAGAGTGAGGCCATACTCAAACTAAAGCATCAACATTGAATTTTCCGATTTCATGTCATAACACTCAAACTCCTCCCTGATGCACACTTTTGTCCCTCTATCTCAATGATAGTCTCCCGGCTCCTTTCTCCTCCTCCGTACACTCATCTGTTATCCCTGAGTCATATATTTCCATTTTAACCCACCTTTCCCCTTCCACCCTTATCCCTCCCTCTGACTTTATATTTCACTCCTGCTCTTCTGTCCAGACACCTTTTTGACTCCCTTTCACCTCCAACCTTTGTCACTTACTCTGTCCATCCCTCACTTGTCAGGCTTTGCCCCCCCCCCCCCCCCCCCCAAACTTTTTATTCTGGCTCTCTCTCCACTACTCTGCTCAGTCTGAAGAAGGATCCCAACCCGAAACTTCACCTGTCTATTCACTCCACCCGCTGAATTACTTCAACATTTAGTTTCTTGCTTGTAGTACCATACCCTTTGATGCGTTCTGTACGAAATTGCATTGCCTGCTCTAAAAATATGCTCACCTTGCATGCTAGAAGGGTTCCACTAGTCAATGTTTGCACCTGTTGGAGGAGATGATGACAGTAAGATGGCGAATTTCACATATTCTTTCTGACTTTGTCTTCCACCATCTCCCTGCATAATATGAATAGAAAATCAGTTGGGTTGCATGCTGGATATGAGCAAAGAATGGGAGTGATAGTGGGTTTTGTATGTATTAGAAAATAATTTGAGTTTATTAGATTCTAAGTGGTTGTGCCCTGTGTAAGTCAAGCTGATAATGACATTACCAACATATATCCATCCCCTGCCCTCAAGAATGTGTACACGACCATGCATCAACTTGCTTCAGATAGGAGGAAGTGTCACACTATGATAATGCATCCACCCCCCCCCCCCCCCCCCCCACATGCTTATTGCAAGTTGCATATTTTGTGATCCATATCAAATCCATTTTTCAGAGTTTGTACCCTGAGCTGCACTGGGAGTTAAATAAAAGCTTGCATCTTTACATCTTTCACACTTGGGAAATGTAGTGTGAAACAGCTGCAAATTTGCAACAAATGCAAAATGCCCAACAGTGGGATAAATGGGACTACAGTTTAGGTAGTGTCGATGATAAATAATCATTGCATTATTAAATAATATAGCCTCCCTGCATTGCCATTGCATTCCTCTGTAGGGTGTACTATATTAATTAGATTCAAATAGTCCTGTTAATAAAATAATTCCTGGTTTTGTTCCTAGATCTACTCACCAGACCATACCAACACCAGTTTCCCTTCAAATCCATCAACGCCCATCGGGTCTCCGCCAACACTCACAGGTAAAATAACCCACCTTCCTTCCGGGCTGGACACCAGTGTGCATGGGTTTAGTGGGTTACAAACCCCCTACTGTTTTTACCACGCATGTCAGGTTTTTAATTCTGATTTCTATTTTAGCAGGTAGCTCTGTGTGGTCCAGAAATGGAGGCCAAGGTCCCCCCTCTCCCAATTATGAAGGTCCACTTCATTCTTTGGTAAGTCTGAGATTAAAGGACATTGCAATCATCATATCCTTATAATAATAAAACTCTGATCTTGTATGTGGATTTGTGTATTTTATTTGTTTGTGTGCGATAACATCTTCTCGAAAAAACGACGCGCTAATGGTAAATTTTTTACATATTCCAGTAGAGGATTGTCCTGTGAAATCAAAAATCGCAAAAATTCATGCATTGTTTCTCGAGTTATTAATCAAAATGTTCAAAGATCTGAAGAAACTTGGAAAAAATAAATGCTTTTCCCCTGTGCTTACAGCTGTGACGTCACAATGGGATGTAGCCCTGATCAAAACATTGTTGCTATCCAAGTCCTGCTAGCCTCAGCAAGTGCAAATGCATTTTTTTTAAGTCACAGTACACTGAGTTCTGTTAGCTAGCAAGTGCAATTGCATTTTTTTTTAGTTTAAAAATGAGGGAGGATGCATAAGGCGAAATGAGCAGCCCCTGCGCAGTTGTCGGCTATGGGTAAGTGGTGGAATATTGCGTTGGGGAATGGGTTGCGTTGGGGGATTTGGCCTCCCATGTGACCCAACGGATCCCACTTGGTCTAGTATCCTATTAGAAGTCAAGAGTGTTTAATGGTTATATCACCAACATTTAAATTCTTACTTGCAGCTACTTTACTAGCACATTAACACAAAGACACAACAAATAAATACATAACAAATGTTAATAAATTGGGGAGAAGGCAAGAGAATGGGGTTAGGAAGGAGAGATCGATTAGTCATGGTTGAATGGTGGAGTAGACTTGATGGGCTGAATGGCCTAATTCTGCTCCTATCAAAACAAAATGATCAGTTATGCTAGGCACCAAGATCATAATACTGCAAGATGGAACGTAGTACAACTTATAAAAAGGAAGGGTTTCGGCCCGAAACGTTGCCGATTTCCTTTGCTCCATAGATGCTGCTGCACCTGCTGAGTTTCTCCAGCACTTTTGTCTACCTTCGATTTTCCAGCATCTGCAGTTCCTTCTTAAACATAATAGGACATTGTTGAGGCAGGGCTGTGGTTGTTGTTAAATAAAGTTGGATTCATTAATCCATTTGCACAATGGATCTGGCAGTCATTTAGAAAGTTTTTTTAATGGTGCTTCATGGGGTTAGATATATCCGTGCTTTGCTGATTTGTATCACTGTAAATTAAGTTAGATCCTTGGGAATTTTCTGAGGAGCAATATAATGGTGACATTTGTGATAAGTTAGCTTCACGCAATAGGACTGAGTCAAGAGTTAAGAGCGTTTAATTGTCATGTGTATCAAAACAGAACAGTGAATTGTTTTGCTTGCTGCAGCGTAACAGCCCTATAAACACAGTACCCAATAAATAACATAATAAAACAAACAAAAATAATGTTCCATGAATCAAAAAACAACATTGGTGCAAAACCAAACAAAATCCCGAAGTCCCTAGTGCGAAAAAGACAATTCGTAGTTTGAAGTTTAGTTGGTGTTTGTAGTATGAACAGTTGAGTTTAACACAAACCAAATATCAGAATATCCTGAATATGGAAAGCATTTTTAGTTTTCAAAGTTCTCTTTTTTTTTTAAGCTGAATAAGCAATAAAAGTTCAAAGCAGATAAGACTGAAGAGGTTTACACTTTGCATCCCTCAATCACATTCAAAATTTGAGAGTAATTGATACTGGCACTGGAAGGTTTTTTCAGATATTATTGATTGATATTTCAATGCTTGGCAGTGTAAATAAAGGCATGTCTCTACAGAGCAACCCACTGGATCTGAATTATAATATTTTTAAAATGTAGTGCTTTGAAACTTTTCAGAACAATTGTACACAGATTAGAAAGAAATATATATCAAAGAAGTCTTTGAAAACAATGCTGAGACCACTCTGACTTCAAATATAAGAGAAATATCAGAGATTAATTAAACTTTGCATTCATAAGGGGTAAAAGTTTTGGAGCTCAGCAGCAATAATGAGAACTATATTCTGCGCTCTGTATCCACACCTTGGCTCTACCTATTGTACTTGAGGTTGGCTTGATTGTATGTATGTATAGTATTATCTGATTTGATTGGATAGCATGCAAAACAAAGCTTTTCACTGTACTTCGGCACATGTGAGAATAATACATAAGCAATTTAAAGGGAATCTGAGGGAGACCCCTTTTCATCCAGAGAGTATTGAGGATCTGGAATGCACTGCCTGACAGCCTGGCAGTGGTGGGAGCAGAGTCACTGACCGCATTTCAGAAATGTCTAGATGGGCACTTGAATCACTGAGGAATAGAAGTCTTTGGGTCATGCTAGAAGATGGGATTAATGCAGAAGAGTGCCCACCGGTCAGCATGGACATGATGGGCTGAATGGGCTGTTTCCATGCTCTGTGGCTCTTTGAGTCAAATCATTTGTCGCCATAAATTTTCATTTTATGCGATACCCTATCATTACAAATTGCAAGATATGATTTTTCTTTAATTCAGTATGCGGACATGAATTTTCTGTGACTTCACTTGTTCATTGTTTTTGGTAACTGAGCGGCTTGCTACACCCTTCCAAAGCATTTTAAGAGTCAGTAGTATTGATAAGGAAATTGTTTATTTGGATTATTATCTCTCACATTATTAATCCCATAATGTAATCAAGTCATGAGTGTTTAATTGTCATATGTATCAAATCAGAACAATGAAATTCTTACTTGCAGCACCACAACATGTTTGTAAACACAGTACTCTATGGGTAGCAAAAAAAAATTATTAAAAACCCAAAATAGTGTGAAACAAAACAAAATCCCAAAGTCCCCAGTGCAACTGAGGCAGTTGGTAGTTAAAAGTTTAGTTGGTATTGTAGTGTTGGGAAGAAGCTGTGCCTTGACCTGGACGTCACAGTTTATCAGACTCCTATACCTTCTTCCTGATGGCAGGAATGAAATGAGAGTGTGGCCAGGGCGGTATGGGACTTTGATAATGCTGGGGCACTTTTTGAGGCAGAGCCTCCTATAGATCACTTTGATGGTGGGGAGGTCAGTATCCGGGCACAGTGCACCACATTTTGTAATCTTCATCATTCCTGAGCGTTCGAGTTGCCGAACCAGGCCATGATGCAACCAGTCAATATTCTCTCTACTGTACACCTCTAAATATTCAAGAGAGTATTCATCGAAAAATTGAATCTACTCAATCTTCTGAAGGAGTAGAGGAGTAGATGGGCTTTCTTTTTGATTGCATCAACGTACTGGGTCCAGAACAGATCTTTAGAGATATGCACGTCCAGGAACGTGAAGTTGTTTACTCTCTAGACTACCGATCCGTCAATCGAGACAGGTTTTTGTGGATCCTCAGCATTCCTGTGCTAACATGATTGTAGGATGAGTATGGAGAGAAACAAATTGTTCCTCCAGTCTCCTCATGAAAACCCCCAGCTCCTATGAAGCAGCATATTTACATATTCCATCCTACCTGGCCCCAAGATGTTGACAGTGCCCTTGTAGCGAATTAGTGCAATGAGATAGGCGCAAAATGCTGCAGTAACTCAGCGGGACAGGCAGCATCTCTGAAGAGAAGGAATGGTCTGAAGAAAGGTCTCGACCTGAAACGTCACCCATTCCTTCTCTCCAGAGATGCCGCTTGTCCCTGCTGAGTTACTCCAGCATTTCACGCCTATCTCATTGTAGTAATTCGGCACAAGGACACTGGACATCTTGGGGCCACGTAGCTTGGAACATGTATATATGCTGCTCCATAGGAGCTGGGGGTTTCCATGAGGAGACCAGAGGAACAAATTGTGTCTATTTTCAGTGTAAACCAGCATCTGCCGTTCCTTCGACCACACTACTATGAATGTCAGTGAAACTTATGACAACATGAACAGCGAATAAAGATGAATGTGAGAGTCAGTACTTGTGTCCCAGAGGAAGCTTTTAACAGATGTCCTCACTTCCTGTGCATTTTGTCCCTTTCCTTATTCAGAATGGAAAAAGGTCAAAGGGCCTGACTGTTAACTCCAATTGCTGTACAAAAGGAAGAAATTAATGCTGCACTTTGATTATAGGTGAAACAAATGGCAGAGAACTGACACTCGCATTAGGGTGAATTGCACATAGAAGTGCCTGGTCCAATTTCCTGATGGTCAGAATTTCAGGAAATGGGTGTAAGCAAGGCATGCATGAAAGCTTTTCTCTGTACCTTGATACACATGACAATAATAAACCAATACAGATAACTATACCAATAACAATGATTTATGTCTGATTACCACATTAAATGCAGAAGTCAATGGGTCAAATATTTTTCTGTAATATATATTAGCTAATCGTGCTACATTTATGATGACCATTTTTGACAAGTTTAAATTATTACTCAGATTTAAAGCAAGCATTACTCTCAATCTGTGAGATGGCTGAGAATATTTATGTGCCCTTCGATTACAGATTTTTAATTTTTTTTAGCAAACCCGGATTGAAGACCGCCTGGAAAGATTGGACGATGCCATACACGTCCTGCGGAACCACGCAGTGGGACCATCGACAGCCATGCCCAGTAGCCACAGCGACCTGCAGAATTTAATAGGACCGTCACACAACGGGCCCATGGGTGGCTTAGGATCAGGATATGGGGCAGGTTTGCTGTCAACCAACAGACATTCTTTAATGGTAAGACACCAACATGGGCACATGCCCTGGGAACGATCTGTCAGCAAACTCAAATGCATGTTGGCTCTTATTTCTACTAAATAAACACAGCATTGCAGGTCTTATTAATCTTGACTTTTTTTCCCTTTATTTTCCAAATACTTTGCCTAATTTGCTACAGAAGTTTCTGATCCGTTTCAGGAGTTGAAGTATTTTATTTGGAAGCATATTTTCAACAAATTGGGTTGTTTTCTTTTGAAAATGTACATCAGTTTGGGTAGGATTTGAGTAAAGATAACGATGTTTAGGATATGGCTACTTTCTGTTTTTTGTGGTTAAATCAATGAAAGTGCTTTTTTGGGGTATATAGGGTGAAAGATTAATGAATGGCCGTTTAAATGTCCAATATGATTTATTTTTTTTAACATAAGCCTAGGGCTAAGAAAACAAATAGTCACTAGTATTTTGCATATAGTGACATAGAGCACAATCATTACGAAGTAGATCAAACTTCAGAGCTTTTTTTAGAGTGAATGGCGATTCTTTTTTCTGCATTTCTTTTCCAACAGAAAGCAAACGTAATTGACCATCCATTTAAAACTCACAAAATGAGCGAGAAAGAAGTTTGTAAAGTCGTTTTCATGCAGTGAACAGGTTTAGGTTGAAGTTGAGATGCAACTGCTTTATCTTTTAAAAGTGAATACCTATGTGAAGCAGTGGAAATTTCTGAACTATGTGAGAGTGTGAATCAACAAAATTATGCCTGGATTGCACCAGCAGGAGTTTTAGTTAAAAAATAGTAGAGACAGATGGCCGCATCCCACGATGCAAACTTTGTACGCTTCCATCAAATATAAACCTGTCTTTTCTTGTTTAGATGCTGAGCAGTCTGCTGTACAATTGAAAACTGCAGATGCTGGAACCTGAAATTAAAGCAAAAAGTGTTAGAAATGCTCAGCAGGTCAGGTGACATCTGTGGAAAGAGAAACTGAAGATTTCTAGTCAAAGGCCCTTCATCAGAGCTATTGTGCTGCGCAATGCCAACATCTTTTTTTTATTTCCGTTCCATGGTTGACATTTAATTGTGAATATGAAAGGCTCTTCATTCATGTTTTGTTGGCAACTGTTTTTCATCTTGCAGTAGGATTATTGCAGCAGAATGTGCAGGAGACAGTTTAGCAGAGAACCACGCAGCAATCTGCTCGTTTATGTTGGTGTTATCTAGAATTAATGCCTCTAACCCTTTCTTTCTCTGCTGCTTGCCCTCATCCCTAACACCTCTGAAGCTGATGACTGTGGGATTTAAAATGCCACAGCACTTTCCAATACCTTGGCTGTGATTGTTCTAAATGTGTACGCAATGGTGGGAAATTTGACTCTTTAACTATGATAGGCACCTCAGTCCTCAATTAAGCCAATACAGTGGAGACTTCATATAAATGCCCAATGGCCTTGAAATCAGCATAGGACAGAAGTTGTATTTTCCGGTGTCTAGTCGTACGCTGTGCTTACCAAGTATCCATGAGGTCATTAGGGTGTCTTTTTGTATTCCTCCCAACTGTAAAGTATTCCCCTCAGGTAGATAATCATGTTTATTTGCATGCCGCACGTTCGTTCTCCCAGTCTAATGGGAATGCCTACTGTTGTACCCAATCCCAGGAACAACTGCTTTGCACAGAGGCTTTGAAGTCAGGAAAATGTTTTGCAGCACCTGCCACATCATTCCCTGTGGGTTTCCGTGCCTTCAAATAATTAAGAAAAACACTTCACTAGCAGCATCTAACAGGGTTCACCAAGGAACTAACCTCTAAGTAGCTTTCAAATATAATTGTTGGTAGTAGGGGGCAGTCCGCCACACTGTTGAACTTGCAATCCATTGTGAGAAGTTAAGAGGTGTTGCTTGAAGCATCAAGTTCCAGCATTGTGGCGTGGCTACAAAATCAGCTTTTTCTGCTGATTGTCAATGTCATCTTCAGGTGTACTTCAGGTGCCTGGGTAAAAATAGAACTCTCACCAAAACTGAGTCTAGTTTTGCACATCAGCTGTAGTTTTGCACATCAGGGGACTGTAAAAGACTTGAAAAGCAAAAAATATATATTGCTGCTGCAAATCTGAAATAAAACAGAAAATGTTTTTAGTTCAGAGATCCTTCAGCACACTGAGTCCATGCCGACCATTAATCACCAGTTCACAATAGTTCCATATTATCCCACTTAACAGATAATCATCAAAATAGCAACAGACCCTGAAAACACTCCAATCTGAGGATACTTGAAAACTAAAATTATGTAATATGAATTGGAAGGTAGGAATAAGTTTTCTTTGTAGAGTAGGGGGGCTGTGTACAAGACCTTACAGAGGTATATGAAGAGGAATGGATAGGGTGAATGCACAGTCTTTTATACAGAGTAAGGGGAATCGAGAACGAGGACATAGATTTAAAGTAAGTGGGGAAATATTTAATAAGAACCAGAGGGGGCGATTTTTTCACTCAGAAGGTGGAGTGTATATGGAGTGAGCTGCCAGTGGAGAAATATGAGGCGGGTACTATAATTACATTTTCAAGACATTTGGACAGGTATGTGGGTAGGAACGATTTAGAGGAACTATGGAGCAGACGCAGGCAGGTGGGACTATTGTAGATGGGGGCATCTTTATTGGCATGGACAAGCTGGGCGAAGAGTCAATTTCCATTCTGTGTGACTATGACTCTAATAGTGTTGGGATATGATGGTGTATGCGATGTGGTACCAAGCCACACAAACCACAGAAATGCAGGTTCGATCTACACTCTGTGTTGAATTAGCTGAGCTTGGTCTAAAATATGTTTAACTTCAGTAGGGTTTCCTACTCCTCATTTGCATAGAACAGTACAGCATAGGAATGAGCCCTTAGGCCCACAATATCTGTGCTGCACATGATGCTACGTTAAACTGATCTCGTCTTGCTGTACTTGATCCATATCCCTGTATTCTCTGTTCTTCCATGTGCCTGTCTAAAAGCCTCTGAAACGCCACTATCATATGAACCACCACCACCAGCCCTGGCAATGTGTTCCCGCCCCCCTACTACTTTCTGTGTAAAAAAAACCTGCTCGAAGACACCAGTTGGAAATTGAATGAGCATAGGTGCTATTTGAGAATAGCTAATGTGATTAGATTAGATTAGATTCCTTTATTGTCATTTAGACCTTTCGGTCTGAATGAAATTTTGTTACCTTGCAGTCATAACATATAATAAATTAAAACAAAACACACAATAAACACATATGTAACATCCACCACAGTGAGTTCATAGAAACATAGAAACATAGAAATTAGGTTAGCCATTCAGCCCTTCGAGCCTGCACCGCCATTCAATATGATCATGGCTGATCATCCAACTCAGTATCCCGTACCTGCCTTCTCTCCATACCCTCTGATCCCCTTAGCCACAAGGGACTCTTAAATATAGCCAATGAACTGGCCTCAACTACCTCTGTGGCAGAGAGTTCCAGAGACTCACCACTCTCTGTGTGAAAAAAGTCTTTCTCATCTCGGTCTTAAAGGATTTCCCCCTTAACCTTAAGCTGTGACCCCTTGTCCTGGACTTAACATCGGGAACAATCTTCCTGCATCTAGCCTGTCCAACCCCTTAAGAATTTTGTAAGTTTCTATAAGATCAATCTCCTAAATTCCAGAGAGTATAAACCGAGTCTATCCAGTCTTTCTTCATAAGACAGTCCTGACATCCCAGGAATCTGTCTGGTGAACCTTCTCTGCACTCCCTCTATGGCAATAATGTCCTTCCTCAGATTTGGAGACCAAAACTGTACGCAATACTCCAGGTGTGGTCTCACCACCCTGTACAACTGAAGTAGAACCTCCCCTGCTCCTGTACTCAAATCCTTTTGCTATGAAAGGTTCACCAGGCACCTCCTCACTGTGGTGGAAGGCAAAAGTCTTTGTCTTCTTCCCTACTTGTGGAGAATGTGATGCCTCCCAGTGTCAAATAGCCTGCTAATGTTCACTTTTCATCCTCATGTATGAACCTGTGTGAAGAGTTTGCTGATAAGTTACACATCATATTTAATCATGAATCGGAGCATTTAGCAGATAGAAAGAATTTGACAAAATAAAAAGCTTTTGATCACTTTAGATTGTTTGCCAACAATGTTGCGGTATTCCACATCAGTTGTTTGTAACCATACAACTCTTATGTTAATGTTAATTTCTGGAGAAATTATGCTGTGGTCCAAGGTGTTTGTTGGAATAGAAAATGTCAGGGGAAGAATGAATTTAGATGTTTGTTTTAATGTGGAATATCTCATGAAAATTGCAGGGTTTTTTTGTGGAGGCTAATATGCTAAGTTAATTGCAAAGCTAAATAGAAGCCACACCAGCACGAGGTCACTTTAAAGCAACTTAGGCAAGTTGATGGTTTCCATCTTGTTGGTGGGAATCAACTTCAAAAAAATTCTGGGAGAAGGATAGTAATCTTTTCCACATTTGGGAATTTTAATGCTTGAAGCAGGTCATAAAGTTGAAGCCAAAAGCTTGTCAGTGCGTGACTGGTAATGGAAACACATGTTACCAACCATACGGAGAGAGGATCTCTCTCTCTCTCTCTCTCTCACTGCACTCCCCATTCCCTTTGTTTGATTGCATTGTAAACAATGCCTTTAGAGTCTGTCTCCTGCACGTATGATTAGCAGACGAGTGTTAATTCCAACTGAGTATGTGTTGTTTTGAAGAAATTTATTTATTCTTATTTTTTAAATTTATTGTCACATTTTGCCATTAAAGTGAGACGTTGTCTTTAATCAGGGCATTTAATACATCAGTGCCGTGATTGCAACAGTGAAGTGGCAGGGAGCTATCCTTTCACCCCCACATATCGTGCAAATAGTGCAGTCTGTTGATTGGTGATCAGGACTGGCTTTTTTCCACCCAGTCTGGCTAAGTTAATCTACCTTAGACACAAACCTAGAATCACACCATGTACACTGTGGGACGCAAGATTTGAAACAAAAATCCATATGCCTGCTCATTCTCTCGGTAACTTTATTGCAGCTAAATTATACGGCATCTGTAAAAATCCCTGAAAGAAATGGAAAAACTAATGATTATTGCGCAAGCAGCAGCTTTCGCCTGGTTGTGTGTTAAGTTTTCTGTGTTGGTCTATACTCGCATCCTTTTACTGTCATTTACAGTTTAAAAAAAACCAAAGAACTAGCACCATTGGACTATTAAATGCGGTCACAAGTGCATTCCACAATCATCATTTGGGTTTGTGATTCATAGCAGGCTGCACAATCTAATGGGAAGAGGTGGAAAAGCAACAAATACAAATAAAAGGATAGACGTTTTATATATTAAATCCTGAATGAACTGCTGGCCCAGATGAAGAAGGGTCTCAACCCGAAAAAGTCACCTTATCCATGTTCTCCAGAGATGCCGCCTGACTCACTGAGTTACTCCAGCACCTTGTGTCCTTTTTGTGCATTAACCAGCACCTGTATTTACTGGTTTCTACTACATACAATGATAATACCTTTGTCGATTATAGCGGACAAGCGGCAATAACGAACATCCCCCCCCCCCCCCACCCCCCACCCTCCCAATGTGTCCAGTATTGTTAGCCTCAAATGTTCATCAACAACATTATTGCAGAATTATTTTTTTTAGCTTCAGACAATGCGTTTGAATTTCACAACTTAGAAATCATTTATTCATAAGTTTCTATTTTATTCTATGTTACAACTGAATTCAGTCCACTGGCACAGTGCTGTTAAATAACCTACTGCTCTGGACAATTTCATAAAGTGTACCAAAGTATTGCTGCCATCTGGTGCAGCACGTCATTAATTCTGCCTAAGTTCTGTTCTATCAAGCTTAAACCATGCTTGTTTGTGAGCTCTATTGCCATGTCGAGGTATTGGCTGGTGCAAAGCGCCATGGTTGATAACAAAATAAATGGAGGGCGAGTCCAATTACAATTATAGGATACAATTAATGTCACAAAAAGTTTGAAAGTCCTTCATGGCTGTGTTTGGAAACAGTGAGCCATGTTAGGAGATACTGCAGAATATACCAGAATTTAGAGCTGGGTTTTAAAGACGAGAGAGGTAAGGATAGGAGGAAAATACTGCAGCCTTGGCCAGTGATGGAGCAATGAAACCTAGGATGTGCAAGTGATCAGCATTGAAGAGGAGCTAGAATAATTGCAGCACTGTGAGAGAGGGTCTGTTTAATGTTTCAGTGCAATAGAGTATTTAATCGTGAACAATAGGATCTTATTTTGCTTTGGAAAACCAGGCTCTCTCATCACTACCTTAATTCTGAAGTTTCCAGCGCATGTTTAGCAAACGAATTACATGGTGCCAGGATAGCTGTTAATGTTTAATAACACTGCTTGCTTCAGAGTTGCTTGGAGCTTAGGATAATGGACAAAGGATACAGTGCTCTCCATAACGTTTGGGACAAAGACCCATCATTTATTTATTTGCCTCTGTACTCCACAGTTTGAGATTTGTAATAGAAAAAAATCACATGTGGCTAAAGTGCACATTGTCAGATTTTATTAGAGGGTATTTTTATACATTTTGGTTTCTCCATGTAGAAATTACAGCTGTGTTTATACATAGTCCCCCCATTTCAGGGCACCATAATGTTTGGGACACATGGCTTCACAGGTGTTTGTAAATTCTCAGGTGTGTTTAATTGCCTCCTCAATGCAGGTATAAGAGAGCTCTCAGCACCTAGTCTTTCCCCCAGTCTTTCCATCATCTTTGAAAACTTGTATTGCTGTTTATCAACATGAAAGTCAAAGAAGCCATTATGAGACTGAGAAACAAGAATAAAACTGTTAGAGACATCAGCCAAACCTTTGGCTTACCAAAATCAATTGTTTGGAACATCATTAAGAAGAAAGAGAGCACTGGTGAACATACTAATCGCAAATGGACTGGCAGGCCAAGGAAGACCTCTCTATAATAAAGAAAAATCCAAAAACACCTGTCCGACAGATCAGAAACACTCTTTAGGAGTCAGATGTGGATTTGTCAATGACCACTGTCTGCAGAAGACTTCATGAACCGAAATACAGAGGCTACACTGCAAGATGCAAACCACTGGTTAGCTGCAAAAATAGGATGGGCAGGTTACAGTTTGCCAAGAAGCACTTAAAAGAGCAACTGCAGTTCAGGAAAAAGTTTGCGTGGCCAGATGAGACGAAGATTAACATATCAGAGTAATGGCAAGAGCAAAGTATGGAGGAGAGAAGGAACTGCCCAAGATCCAAAGCATACCACCTCATTGTGAAACGCGTTGGTGGGGGTATTATAGCCTGGGCATATATGGCTGCTAAAGGTACTGGCTCACTTATCTTCATTGATGATACAGCTGCTGATGGTAATAACATAATGAATTCTGAAGTGTATAGACACATCCTATCTTCTCAAGTTCAAACAAATGCCTCAATACTCATTGGCTGTCGGTTCATTCTACAGCAAGACAATGATCCCAAACATAAGCAACAAAGGAGTTTTTCAAAGCTAAAAAATGGTAAATTCTTGAGTGGCCAAGTCAATCACCTGATCTGAACCCAATTGAGCATACCTTTTATATGCTGAAGCGAAAACTGAAGGGGACTAGCCCCCAAAACAAGCATTGGCTAAAAATGGTTACAATACAGGCCTGGCAGAGCATCACCAGAGAAGACCCCCAGCAACTGGTGATGTCCATGAATCACAGACTTCAAACAGTGATAGCATGCATAGGATATGCAACAAAATACTGAACATGATTATTTTCATTTACATAACATTGCTGTGTCCCAAACATTATGGTGCCCTGAAATAGGGAGGACTATGTATAAACACTGCTGTAATTTCTACATGGTGAAACCAAAATGTATAAAAATAGCCTTTATTAAAATCTGACAGTGTGCAATTTAACCAAGTGATTGTTTTCTATTACAAATCTCAAATTGTGGAGTACAGAGGCAAATAAATAAATGATGGGTCTTTGCCCCAAACATTATGATGGGCTCTGTATATGGATGTAAAGAGGCAATAGTTGTAACAGGCTCAGCTTTGTTCATCTTTCCCTTTTTCTGCATTTGCCTATTTCTTTGCCCTCATCCCTCCTCCTTTCTCGGGATTAGTTTTGACATTCATCAGATTTTGTTACTTAATATTCATGTTATAAAATAGGAGAAAGCTTAAATGTAATTCTCAAGGCTTTTCTTTCTCTAATCCTCAATTATTTAAAGAAGAATGTTTAAGATTATGTTTCCACCCTCCTTTCCTGACAGTGCTATTTACTGAAGCATTGTTCTAAAAACACCAGCAAATGTTCTTTGTGTGCAGTTCCAGACAGTGCTGACCGATTATTTGACTCCACTGGCTTTATATCTGGATATGATCCACTCCAAAATCAACATTCATTTGCATCTTCAAAAGCAGCCATTTTTTCTATCTTTGCCTGGGTGCAGTGTAATTATTTGTCTTATTTTTTCCACCCTGACCTGGTATCAGCTTACTGAACATTGGCAGAACATTAAACCTGTCAGCTTCTATTGGTTATCTATTGGTGGTATTCTAATAAAGGCTCACTTTTTATTGGCACCCTAAATTGCTCTTTGTAAATCCCTCCTGATTATAATTTTGAGGAAAATGCGTTTAGTTTGGAGATACAGCGCAGAAACAGACCCTTGAGCCCACCGATTCCACAACGACCAGCGATCCCCGTACGATGACACTCGGGACAATTTACAACCAAAGCTAATTAACCTACAAATCTGTACATCTTTGGATTGTGGGAGGAAACCCAAGCGGTCACAGGGAGAACGTACAAACTCCATAAAGACAGCACCTGTAATCAGGATCGAACCCGGGTCTCTGGTGCTGTAAGGCTGCAACTACGCCACTGTGCTGCCCACAGTCTGTAGGATGATATAATTTTAAACCTTTTTTTCCCACCAATGTTTGTCTTGGATAAAGGATGAGCCTGTATTGATTTGGGACCTTGCAAGGCTACCAAGATATATCGACCCTATTAAATACTTTAAAATAGACAACTCTCATTGAATAGGCAAATGCTGCAGCCTCTTGGACCCAAGGTCCCTCAGTTAAACCTCCAGTTAACATATTTTGGCAGCATTAGTTACAAAGGGACAAAATTTGAAAACCCTACAAAAAGAAGTGGCATTGTTTTTATTTACCATTAGTTTGAGATCTTTGAACTGGAATGTATTTATTAAATGGATATCTTTATGCTATGATTTTGTGAAGCGTAACTTCTGCTTGAGCGGAGGACAGGCTATGTGCGAGTAGTGGTCAACAATAAAACAAGTCGCTTTCTGGTCTGCTCTGATTTTCTGCATTAGAGATGTGAAACAGCTGTGCTTTGTTTTTGAAGCTGTTTGGGTGGCAGTCTGAGTTGAGACAGGGGAGCTGAGGTCATCGCTAAAGCAGGTGCCTGGGAACAAGTGGAAAGCCGACACAGACTGACTCAATTCACATGAGGTTTGGGAGGGCTGCTGTTTCTCTAACAAGAATGACAAGTATGCTGGAAGAGCTCAAAGTATTTTCCCTCTTATTTCTTTTAATTGTGTTTATTAACCATCTGCAAGTTCTTGCTTTATTTTCACTACTACCAATAAATCTAGCAGAGCACTTAACAAGATGGTTTCCTCTTGAAATTTCACAGAAGGAACAATGTGCTTCAGTGATCAGAACTGCATCAAGTTTTCAGTCTTAAATGACTCACATGTTTCAGTATTTTCAAAACTTGTGTCAATGTAATGTTTCACAGATCCTACGCTGACACATATGGAGATACTTTTATTTGGTATGTCACAATTTATACTTTACCATGCTGTCATTTCTGTAAGCTATGGCATGTATTGTGCAGGCACCTCTGATCCCCTGAGGTTATCATTTTTCTCACTTATTTACTATTTCCTCATGCACCAACTATAGTTATTTGTTTTTAGAGTAAGCACACTCTCGTTGGACTTTTTAAAATTATTTCTCCAATTGTACACTAGGTTGACTAACCATCTAATTATTTTTCTTCTAATCTACCTTTGTTGCCCAGTAGTTTCTTTTGTTTCAAAAGGCACAAGAGAAATCAAATGAGAATGTTCCCATTGACAGTGCGGAGCCAGACTCCTGCGTACAGTAGAATTTATAAATGCTAGCATTTAGGACAAACAGTGGTGCCCAGTATAAGAGAGTGTTTCATTGTCAATGTACCGGCAATAGAACAATTAAATTCTTACGTGCTGCACCTCTGCAGGTCTCTCAATGCAAAACACACAAATGAATGTGTAAACACAGTGGCTTGCAAAAGTATCCATACCTCTTGAACTTTTCCACATTTTATCACGTTACAACGTAAATGTATTATTGGGGTTTTATATGATAGACCAACACAAAGTGGCGCATAATTGTGAAGTGGAAGGAAAATGATACATGGTTATCAATTTTTTTTTACAAATAAAAAACTGAAAAGTGTGGCGTGCAAAAGTATTCAGCCCCCTTTACTCTGATACCCCTAAATAAAATCCAGTGCAACCAATTGCCTTCAGAAGTCACCTAATTAGTAAATAGAGTCCACTTGTGTGTAATCTAATCGCAGTATCAATACAGCCATTCTGTGAAGGCCTCAGAGGTTTGTTAGAGAACATTAGTGAACAAACAATGTTCCTTGGGCATCATGAAGCCCAAGGAACACACCAGACAGGGCAGGGATAAAGTTGTGGAGAAGTTTAAAGCAGGGTTAGGTTATAAGAATATATCCCAAGCTTTGAACATCTCATGGAGCACTGTTCAATCCATCATCCGAAAATGGAAAGAGTATGGCACAACTGCAAACCTACCAAGACATGGCTGTCCACCTAAACTGACTGGCCGGGCAAGGAGAGCATTGATCAGAGAAGCAGCCAAGAGGCCCATGGTAACTCTGGAGGAGCTGTAGAGATCCACAGCTCAGGTGGGAGAATCTGTCCACAGGCCAACTATTAGTCGTGCACTCCACAAATCGGGCCTTTATGGAAGAGTGGCAAGAAGAAAGGCATTGTTGAAACAAAGCCATAAGAAGTCCCGTTTGCAGTTTGCCACAAGCCATGTGGGGGGGACAGCAAACATGTGGAGGAAGATGCTCTGGTCTGATGAGACGACTATTGAAGTTTTTGGCCTAAATGCAAAACACTATGTGTAGTGGAAAACTAGCACTGCACATTACCCTGAACACACAATCCCCACTGTGAAACATGGTGGTGGCAGCATCATGCTGTGGGGATGCTTTTCTGCAGCAGGGACAGGGAAGCTGGTCAGAGTTCATGGGAAGATGGATGGAGCCAAATACAGGGCAATCTTAGAAGACAACATGTTAGCGTCTGCAAAAGACTTGAGACTGGGGCGGAGGTTCACCTTCCAGCAGGACAACGACCCTAAACATACAGCCAGTGCTACAATGGAATGGTTTAGATCAAAGCATATTCCTGTGTTAGAATGGCCCAGTCAAAGTCCAGACCTAAATCCAATTGAGAATCTCTGGCACGACTTGAAAATTGCTGTTCACAGACGCTCTCCATCCAATCTGACTGAGTTTGAGCTATTTTGCAAAGAAGAATGGGCAAAAAATTCAGTCTCTAGATGTGCAAAGCTGGTAGAGACATACCCCAAAAGACTTGCAGCTGTAATTGCAGTGAAAGGTGGTTCTACAAAGTATTGACCCAAGGGGGTTGAATACTTTTGCACGCCACACTTTTCAGTTTTTTATTTGTAATAAAATTTGGAAACCATGTATCATTTTCCTTCCACTTCACAATTATGCACCACTTTGTGTTGGTCTATCACATAAAATCCCAATAAAATACATTTATGTTTGTGGTTGTAACGGGACAAAATGTGGAAATATTCAAGGGGTATGAATACTTTTGCAAGCCACTGTATAAGGCAGTGGGCAGGTGCTATAGACCTGCACAGGAAGGTAGACCCTCCCGCCCCCATGAGTCTCGGGCAGATGGGGCTCGTAACCCTGGGAAGGCAGTCCCTCTAGGAGAGGGAAAACTCTGCTTTAAAACCTCCACTGCCTTGTGGCCATATCCAGTCATGGAAAAGGCTCCTGGAGTAAACCTCAAGAAAATCCGGAGTCGGAGCCCCTAAGGCAGTTGTCTACAACTTTGCTTGGCAGCTCCTGCGATGGCGCTTGTGCCAAACTAACGGCCCTGCTGTTCGATCGATCAGCGACATGGTGAGGGGGGATGTGCTGCATGGACAACAGCCTGTCCTTCATAAGATATTGCCCAGGCTTGCATCCGACCACACATCACCTGCAAACTAGGATGCATCACCCATCGTCAGTCATGACCGAGGGAGGCGTACAAAATCAATAATACAATAATTAAGAGTTATTACTATGATAACCAGACCATAATAGTACAAAACCGAAGAGCATAATGCAACTAAAAACAAATGCCACAGTAGAGCACAGATGCTAATGTAATGGTTAGTTTAGAGATACACCATGGAAACACCTTCAACACACCAAGACCACACTGATCATCATCATACGTTCACAGTAGTTCTACGTTATTCCACTTTCGCATCCATTCCCTGCACACCAGTGGCAATTTACAGAGGCCAATTAAAATACAAACCCACATGTCTTTGGGATGTTGGAGGAAATGGGAGCACCTGGAGGAAACCCACGCAGATACCCAGAATGTGCAAAATCTATGCAAACAGCACCAAAGGCCAAAATTAAACCAGCTGGGCCACCATTGTGCAAGAGCCTGTCCTTCATAAGATGGGAAGACGCTGTTCCTGAACCTGGAGGTTATTGTTTTCCTGGCTCCTGTACCTTCCTCCCAATGGCAGTTGGGAAATGTGAGCATAGCCAATGTGGTGTGACCCTTTGATATTAACTGCCTTTTTGAGGCAATTGCTCCTGTAGATCCTATCAAAAGCGGGGAGGTCAGTACCCGTGAAAGGACTGGCATTATCTACCACTTTCTGCACCCCCCTTCATTCCTGGATGTTGCCGAACCAGTCCGTGATGCAACGAGTCACTATGCTCTCTACCGTGCATCTGTAGAAGTTCAAGACAGATTTTTGAAGCATATTGAAACACCTCAATCTTCGAAAGTATTAGAGGCATCAATGAGCTTTCTTTTTGTGCTGGGCCCAGGACAGATCTTCAGAGATATGCATGCCCAGGATCTTGAAGTCATTGACTCTCTCCACTTCTGTCCCATCAATGAAGGCATGTTCATGGATGCCTGGCTTTCCCCTCCTGAAGTCTACAGCCAACTCCTTAAAGTGTTGCTAACATTGAGAGCATGATTGTCGTTCTGGCACAATTCAATTCTGCTCATTTACTCTGACTCATCATTACACTTTATTTGTCCAGCAATGGTGGAATCATCTGCGAATTTAAACTTGGCACTGGTGCTGTGTCTAATCATGGGTATAGAGGGAATAGAGCAGGGGACTGAGCACACGGCCCAAAGGTACTCCTGTTTTGATAGATACCGATGAGGCAGAGTTGTTGTCAGTACTACTTGATGAGGGAGTAAAGGATCTTATTGCATAGGTACGAGCAGAGAGTCAGTTCTCTGAGTTGGATAGAAACTTTTGAGGTGATAATGATGTTGAACATCAAGCAGTAGTCAATGAATAACCTGAGGATCATGTTTTTATCCTTCAAATTGTCCAGTGCAAACAACACGGCCAGGTATGCCATCGAGGACCAGAGGACATAGCTTTAAGGTGAAGGGGAAAAGATTTAATAGGAATCTGAGGGGTAAGTTTTTCATACAAAGGATGGTGGATGTATGGAACAAGCTGGTAGAGAAGGTAGTTGAGGCTGGAACTATCCTACCATTTAAGAAGCAGTTACATGGGTACATGGATAGGACAGGTTTGGAGGGATGTGGCCCAAATGCTGGCAGGTGGAACTAGTGTAGCTGGGACATGTTGCCTGTGTGGGCAAGTTGGGCCGAAGGGCCTGTTTCCACACTATCACTCTATGTCTGAAGAAGGGTCTCGACCCAAAACGTCGCCTGTTCCTTCTCTCTCGAGATGCTGTCTGTCCCGCTGAGTTACTCCAGCTTTTTGTGTCTCTTTTCACTCTATGACACTATGGACTCTTTCTGAAGATTCACGCATGTGAAAGATGTTCTGACATCAGCCTCGGTGTCTGCCATTGGAGAGTCCTCAGAGGCTGTGCCTGTTTGAAAGGGTACATTGATGTTCTCCACTTTAAAGCGAGCATAGAAAGCATTGAACTCGTCTGGGACTCCTACATCACTGTCACTTGAGTTACTACTTGCTTTTGCCTTGTAGGAAGTAATGGCATTCAAGCCCCGTCACAGCCACAGTCTGCACAGTCTGATCCTCCAATTGAGATCAAAAATGTGTTTGCTTTCCCAATGGCCTCATCGGCGTTGTACCTGGACTTTTTATATAAACCTGCATCGCAAGACTTGAATGTCTAAGATCTGGTCCTCAGTAGGTTGCAGATCTCCTGGTTCATCCAAGGCTTCTGGCTAGGCAACATTTGGTGTGATATCTAAATTTGCAACTGATCTAGATCTTGTTGTAAATATAGATAACCTTCTTGACTTTTCACTACAGCACCAGTTCTGATGTTATCTGCAAATTTAATGGCAATGGAACTACATTGTCACCTAACTCACTAATGTAGATAACAAATAACAGGGGATGCAGCACCAATCCCTCACCACACCACTGGTCACAGGCATCAATTCTGAAAACAACCGTTCACAATCACCCATTGACTGTTTCCTTCAAACCAATTTTGAACCAGTTGCCTAGCTTGCCTTGGGTTCCTTGCGAGCAAACCTTCCAGATGAGCCTACTGTGGTGAACTATGCTAAAGGCCTTGCTAAGGTTCATATAGGCAACGTCCACTGCCCTGCCTTTATCGATCAGCTTGTGGCCTTTTCAACTAGTTTCCCAAGTTGGCATTAGTGCAGGAATATATTGCTGAAGTGAAACCTATTGCATGGAGGAGCAAGCACAAAGGGCAACTATTTCTATCACTTAATCAGAGCTACATGGAGAAAGAGAAGGGCAGAAGCATGTTGGTAAGAATGGATATGAATGGTTGACAGGGATTTGAACTAAACGTGGCCAGATAGGACTAGCTTGGATAGGACATCTTAATCGCGTGGATAAGTTGAACCAAGGGGCTGTTCCATGCTCTATCACTCTATAACTATAAAATAAATCAGAGTTTATTTTAAAAGACCCATGAGTTTTGCTGTGGGAAATAATCTAATTAAATCCCATTAATTAAACTTTCTTGTTTAATTAATGTTAACTCCATGGAAATGTTGTGGTTTGCATTCAGAACTAGATGACAGAGAATAGTGGTGGAAAAGTGTTACTCTGGACAGAGCCAGCAGATTTGTTTCCACAGCCAACTTCCGTAGCTGAACTTCCGATCCGTGGATCGAATTTGACCTTTGTGGCCAGGGCTCTGGAAGTCTGGCCTGGCTGGAGCAGGCTGGTCTGTCCCCATAGCCGACTCTGTGGGCCGGTATCTCTCTCCCTCTCCCCCGCCCCAAGTGGCCTGTTCCGGTACCATCCGAACCCTCTCAGAGGCTGTGACCTCTGTGGTCCAGCAAAATGATAATTCAGCAAGGCTCTGGAACTAAGGGGGCCAGAAAATCGGTAGTGGACCTGTATTATAACTGCAGAGAAGGATTAAAAAAATAGTGCAAGGCTCACAGCAAAGTGGATAGAGAAATCAGGAATATGTCCTCAGTTTATGAGAAGTCCATTCAATAGTGTATGAGAACAGTTTATGAGAAGTCCATTCAATAATCTGATGGGAGGAAGAAGCTGTTCTTGAAGCTGGTGATGCATGATTTCAGGCTTTTTCCCTTTTGCCCGACAGGAGAGGGGAGAGGAGGGAATGACCCGGGTGTGAGTGGTCGTCGATAATGTTGACTGCTTTCATAAGGCATTGTGAAGTATAGATGGAGTGGATGGGAGGCGAGGCTGCATCCACAACTCTCTTTATTTTTATTACCTATTACCTGCAACGGTTTGTCAGGCATCTCTTCTTTTCCAGCCTTCTTACCCCTCTACAATCAGTCTGAAGAAGGTTCTGAAACCGAAATGTCACGTATTCATGTTCTCCAGAAATGCTGCCCAACCCGTTGAGTTACTCCAGCACTTTGCGTCCTTCTATTTTTCTCATGTTGTCTCAGGCAGAGCACTTGCCAGACTAGGTTTTTGTGCGTCCCTATGGGATGCTTTGTACAGTGCATCTATAGACATTGGTGAGAGTCATTGGAGGCATGCCAAATTTCCTTATTCTAAGGAATTAGACACATTGATGTGTGTCTTGGCCATAGCATCAGTGTGGATGGACCAGGACAAATAGTTGGCTATACTTACACCTAGGAATATGAAGCTCTCGACCATCTCTACTGCGTCACCATTAATGCCGATTGGGACCATTAAAGGAAGAGCTTGGGAGGCTTTGGTGAAGGTGCAAGATAGGTTTACCAGATTACTGCCTGGGATAGAGGCAGGGACAGATTAAGACCCATAGAGGCCCTAAGCACTTAATAGATTTTGGTGTCCCCATATATATGTAATTCAAAATATAAACAATAATAAATATTTTTTTTATTTTTCAAAATTAAACAAAACTAACAGTAAGATGGAAAATAATGTTAATTTTTGTATACTTCCACTTTATTTATATTTGAAAAGTTCCCCCCTTTCCCTTGATGCCCTAAGCACGTGCTTAAATAAAAGAATGAGAGGCATAGATAGGGTAGACCCATCATAATCTTTTTCCAATGATAGAAATGTCAACTACTTGAGGACATAACTTTAGATTGAGAGCAAGAAAATTTAAAGGAGATGTGTGGGGCATGTTTTTTTGTTCCATAGAATGTGGTAACTGCTGACAAACATAGAAAAATAGGTGCAGGCGTAGGTCATTCGGCCCTTCGAGCCAGCAGCGCCATTCAATATGATCATGCCTGATCATCTCAAATCAGTACCCCATTCCTGCTTTCTCCCCATCGCCCTTGATTCATTCAGCCTTAAGAGCTAAATCTAACTCTCTCTTGAAAACACCTAGTGAATTGGCCTCCACTGCCTTCTGTAGCAGAGAATTCCACAGATGTGCAACTCTCTTTGTGAAAAAATATTTCCTCATCTCAGTCCTAAATGGCCTACCCCTTATTCTTAAACTGTGACCCCTGGTTCTGGACTCCCCCAACATTGGGAACATTTTTCCTGCATCTAGTCTTCCCAATCCTTTAAGAATTGTATATGTTTCTATAAGATCCCATCTCATCATTCTAAATTCCTGTGGTACAAGCCCAGGTGACCCATTCTTTCATCATATGTCAGTCCCGCCATCCCAGGAATTAACCTCGTGAACCTACGCTGCACTCCCTCAATAGCAGTAATGTCCTTCCTCAAATTGTGAGACCAAAATTGCACACATGCAGTCTTACCAGGGCCCTGTACACTTGCAGAAGGACCTCCTTGCTACAGTTTAGGAGTAACTGCAAGAGGTGGTGATGGAAGCAGATACAATAGTGGTGTTAAGAGGCACATGATCTTGCATGGATATGGAATAATGTTCCGGTAGAAGGGGCTTGTTCAATTTGGTTTCAATCAGTGCAGATGTTGTGGGCTGAAAGGCCTGTTCCTGTTCTATGTTCTATATGTTTTGAATTAATATTAAATAATGCCAGTGCCAGTTTGGGGACATCCTTTTATAACAAAAATCCCCAACATATTTCTTGAACACCTATTATATTATAAAATTGAAAATATAAATTAACATGATTTTCTGTTGTTTTTAATCATAGATATTAAATTGAGCATCTGTTGGCCAACAATAAGTATAACGCATCCTTAACAGAAATCTTTGAATAACCAATTAGATGACATTCATCAAATTTTCTCTTGATAAGGCATTAAATGTGCTGTTTTTATTAGCAATTAGGAACGCTCATGCCACCAGAGGCTGTTTTTGTCCAGGAATACTAAACATATTAATGTGAAAATGGAAATCATCGCTGCCAGCAGCATGGCAATTTGTGACATAGTTTATCATTTTCAGTATGTTAGAACATTGTTTACTTTAATTGCTCAGAATTAGGAAGAAGCAGTGATATGATAGCCAAAGGAATGCTCTCTTACAGTATGTCAACCCGTCCTTTACAGTAGTCTGCAGATGCAGTCTGTTGACTATTATGAGATGCATCTCTGGTGGCTAAGAATTAAAGCCAAACCAGTTGTTAATTCAATATTTTATCCTTGGTCACCCTCATGGGCCTGTCCCACTTACGCGACTTTTTCAGCCGTCATAGGTCGTCACAGGTCGCAGAAAATGTTCAATATGTTGAAAATCCAGCGGCGATCAGAACAAGGTACGACTCTTTGGGCGACTACTCACGACCATACAGGCTTCACCCCGCGACATGTCACCAGGGTGTTGCTTGTATGGTCGTGAGTAGCCTCCTCAGTCGCCCAAAGAATCGTAGCGTCTTTCTGGCCACCGCTGAATTTTCAACATGTTGAAACATTGACAGAAAACCAGGTTCAATCCTGACCATGGGTACTGTTTATATGGAGTTTGTATGTTCTCCCTGTGACCGCATGTGTTTTCTCCAGGTGCTCCGGTTTCCATCCACACTCCAAACATAAGCAGGTCTGTAGTTTAATTGGTTTCTGTAAATTGCCCCTAATGTGTTGGGTAGACCTAGTGTAAGGGTGATCGCTGGTCGATGTGGACTCGGTGGGCTGAAGGGTCCGTTTCCACGCTGCATCTCTAAACTAAACTAAAAGCAGTACTTGAAGGTCTCGGTTAACATTCCGTCATTTGTATCATCAGCTGAATGCAGCCTGTTGGAAGTGCTACAATTTCTCTCTGTGGAAGCTTTAAAAAACATTTCACGGAAAGATCCTAATCATGAACAGCGGGTCACACAGTATTTCTGGAGAACAAGGATAGGTTTCAGGTCGAGTCCCTTCTTCGGACAGTAATCTTTTGCTGAATTTCACAACCTTGTTTCACAGGGAACAGTTGCTGAACGTCGATGTTGCAAAGACTTATGCCCTAGCACAAGCTTCTGTTGAAAAAAACAGATATGAAAATCTAGCCCCTCCACATGACAGAGTGGTGGTAACTGCTAAGGTGTCTTTAACTGCTGCATTATAATGCTGTGAGGTCGATGGTGAAATAAATCAAGTGGGAAATCTTCACTGGGTAGTTGATGTTGGTGCTTCTGCTCTGCTCCAGCTACCATGGATGCATTTCTTTTCCTTTTCTGAATTCTTATAGTTCTGAGAACAGCTAAAACATTTATGTGGAAATGTCACACATTTGTATTGTTTTAAATTATTTTGCAGAAGATTGGAATCTCATCCACTATTATGTATGTGCTCCAGGGGCCACAGTTTAAGGATAAGGGGTGGAGGCGAGGAAACACGTTTTCTCACAGAGTTGTGAGTGTGTGGAATTCTCTGCCTCAGAGGCAGTGGAGGCAGGTTCTCTGGATGCTTTCAAGAGAGAGCTGGATAGGGGTCTTAAAGATAGCGGCGTAAGGGGATATGGGGAAACGGCAGGAACGGGGTACTGATTGGGGATAATCAGCCATGATCACATTGAATGGCGGTGCTGGCTCGAAGGGCCGAATGGCCTACTCCTGCACCTATTGTCTATTGTCTATTGTCTGTCTTTATTGGCAACCCCTGAGAGTAAGAATTGTTGTTTTTGAGATAAATTATTATTATTAATAGTATATAGTTTATTTCGAACATGTAAAACAAAAAAAAGTTAAAAACAAAGCAAAATAACAATGAAATGAAAAGAACAATAAACCTATACACAACTCATTGAATAACTTCTCATAAATATCACAAATTAAATCTTACATGTTCGAAAAGTAGGAGAAAGTATACATGTATTTATTCCTATCCCTTCTCCATTACTCATCAATTAATTCACAAACCTTATCTCATCTACACACACACACACACACATACACACACACACACACACACACACACACACACACATATATATATATATATATATACTCAAACACAAACATATACATACATACATATATCGATACATAAGCCACATACATACAGACATATATACACGCATACATATATACAGTATATAAACAAATATCCAAATTCTATGTACAATGCGAATATCACACTGTGTCAATAAACTAAAACTTAATCGTCATCACAGCCCCCCCTTATTCTTATACCTCTGGAAACATTATTTTTTGCACTTTTTCTTAAACTGAGAAGTTGTGATAATCGTTATGAAGTTGTTGAGTATTTAGAGGAAAAAAACTCAGATATCAGAAGGCAGTAGTATTCAGGTCAAGTGTGGATGTTTTGCTGAATTCTGTGACAAATCTGTTCCATTGCGCCTTAAGACCCATAATAGAGACTGATTTATCATTGACTTAAATTTGAAAACTGACGCATTTGACCACCAAATCAAACTTTTTTAGAAAATTCTTCATAGTTTATTGACTTTCTTTAAATTTCATGAAGTAGTGGAAAAGAAATATGGTAATAATTGCACGGAAATAATGAAGAATCTGTCAGGTGTGTCTCCAGGAGAAATACAGTTGTAGAAATAATGTAACATCTGATGTGTGTTAAGCTGAGAATGTCACTGCAACTTTATTGTTACTCTGGATTAGGAGGGAACATCCCAATTCAGAGTGCCAATTCAGCATTCAGTGAGGCTGCCTGAGAAATCTGTTGGCCAGAAATTCTTACGGGCATGAGTCACCCTTACATCCCTTGTGCGGTTTCCACGTCAGTGCTACGTGGGGAGATGTCATTCCCTTTACACTGCCCCTTCTGGAGCTTTGCAGCTGAATTTGGAACACCGTGTTTCTGCTGCATCCATTTTTGGCTGTCCTGGTGCATCTAGTGTGACCCGTCTAAGTGACCAAGCTTGGCCTTTCCACTCTTTCCCACTACCACTACACCATGTCACCTCACCCCCCCCCCCCCCCCCCCCCCCATGCATTCTCAGCCATTCAAACAGCCAGTTCTGATCCATTTCTCCTCCTGAACTGCAGCTTTGCTGTTTTTTGATCCCTCTTCTCCCAAACCGAAGAGGGGGTGGGGGAATAGAATTTATGTTGAGAAATATCTGGCAAGAAACTGATATTCACCAGTAAAAGTTTAAGTTGGAGGAAAGATACTGGCTATATTAAAATGGATTTGTGATTCACTGTGAGACAGTATATTGAAGAGTGATCTCACCTCACCAGGTTGTACAAATCTAATGAGAAGTTCAACTTTGTGACTTACTGAGTCATGAATTGGTCTTAGACGCTGATCTGAGACGCTACCTCATGTCCTATTTACGGTTTATGTAATTACTCCTGAACTCATATTTGATGTCACCTTCTAGTCATTTACACCAATGCATGCAAAATAATTGCACTAAAGCATAAAAACTACATTAATGAAAAAATGCTTACAATACCTCTTTGCATAAACATTACAGAACCAGGATCTCATGCCACATAAATTCCATGCTCACTGAAAGCGTTGTTTATCTGCCCAAGGACATTGAAACCTAAGCATTTGTTTGATCAACACAAATATGGTGTTACAAATAATAGCTATTGTATGTCTAACCCACGAAGATCCATACATGTTGTTTACACATGGCAGCAAATCATTATTCTGAAGAAGGGTCTCGACCCGAAACACCACCCATTCTTTCTCTCCAGAGATGCTGCCTGTCCTGCTAAGTTACTCCAGCTTTTTGTGTCTATCTTCGATTTAAACCAGCAACTGCAGTTCTTTCCTTCATAAATCATTATTAGAATTGGTTACACAGTACAATTTGCATTGTGTTAGTGAAAATAACAGCATTACATCTACGATGCATTTGGAGAAGTAAAATAATGTGGGTTTTTTGCCTCTCTTCAGGAGCAGTTGATTTTCAGGTTAAAGTACAGGTTGAATTGACTGTCTTACAATAACTGATCCAACTTTATAATGTTTTAGTTTTAGAGATACAGCATGTTTAGTTTATTATTGTCACGTGTACTACAGTGGAAAACTTTTGTTTGCATGCTATCCAGTCAAAGAAAAGACCAAACATGAATACAATCAAGCAGTCCGCAGTCGAAAGGCAGTGGGAATAGGCCCTTCAGCATGGGACAGGCCCTTTGGCCCAACAAATCCACAGCAACCATCCATCACTTGTTCACACTAGTTCTATCTTAACCCACTTTATCATCCGTTCCCTGCACATTAGGGGCAATTTCACAGAGACCAATTAACCTACAATCCTGCATGTCTTTTGGCATGTGGGAGGAAGCCGGAGTATCCAGAAGAAACCCACGTAATCACAGGGAGAACATGCAAACTCCACACAGACAGCACCCGAGGTCAGGATTGAACCTGGATCTCTGGAGCAGTGAGGCAGCAGCTATAACTGCTGACTATCCATTTATTTGTGAGTCTGTAGAGTGTATGATGGCAGATGCTTACTTGTTGATAATAACACTACAGACTGGAATCTCCTCCATATATTTACGCCTTATACGCAATGCAGCAGGAACTGGATATGATCTGGAGTGACGATCCCTGCATTTGTCCACCTCCCTACCACAAAACTACTGATATGCCAACTGGGATCAGCCAATATAGTCGAGGGATTGAAACTGGAGCCTAGCAGGTCTGTGCAGCTGAGTCACACAATAGCTATTACCTGTAGCAACAAAACCCTTTTGTCCAACAAAAGTTTTAAGTCTAATGTTGTCGTGCAGATTAACAGATGTCTGTGTGTGGATCATAAGCATGAATGCAGCATGTAGTCCTGGTTTTGTATGAGCATGGCTATCAGTTTACACAATATGAGCAAATGGTAAAATCTACCAACTGGTACATAGCATTCACACAATCAGAAATTAAATGTCATTACTTTCTTAGCTTCACATGGTCCGTTCTGATTCTTCACTTTCTGGATTCCTCCATCACCATCTCAAGGTATAGGCTAGTGGTAAACACACATAGGAAGCCCAAAGGCTCAAATGCTATCTTAGTTGTACTTCCTCCTACCCTGTGAGGTCTCTGTTCCATTTTCTCAGTTCTTCCTTCTCCTTCACACTTGCACACAATGATGAGACTTTCGAGACAACTGCCTTGGAGGCAAGGACACAGCAAGGATCAAGTTCCCATAGCCCTCACCTTCCACCCCAGCAACATCCACATTCAACAGATCATTCTTTATAATTTCCACCAGCTTCAACAATGTTCCACCCGCAGACATACCTTCCTTTTCAGCATTTTCAAAGGACTGTTCCATCGTGGCTCCCTGGTCTGCTATTCCATTTCCACTAATCTCTCCCCTTCTCATGGCATACACCCATACAACTGCAGGAGATGCAACACCAGCTCATCCATCCATCCTGGCACTCTAATGATTCTTCTTAATGATCTTCCAATCTACTGTACTGCATGCAGTGTTCACAATGAGATTTCTTATACACTATAGAAACAATTCAAGAGACTACTTTGCGGTGTCCCTGCATGGCATCCACAGGTGTGACTCAGAACTCCCTGCTTCCCGCCATTTTAAGTCTCCATCCCAAGCCCACTGTGATCTATCTGTCTGTGGCCTCCTACTCTTCTAAATGCAACATAAGTTTGAGGAACCATGCCTTTTCGCCTGATCAAGTAGTAGCCCTGGAGACTACGTATCAATTTCTACAAATTTGGGTAACTCCCTTTCTCTGTTTGTATCAAATTTGGCCATTTCTGCTGGATATCATCCATCTGTGATATTGGCTCAGCTTTTCCTTGCTCTGTTAGCACAAACTGACCTGCTGGGTGTCCTGCTGGGTGTGCCCTAAAGTCTTGTATTTTCACAACGTTATACAATCCTTTCCTTATGTTCTCACTCTACAACTGTTCTCATTTCGTAACTTTTATTCAGTTCTCTCTAACTGTCCTTCCCCTCCCATTGACAGAATGAGCTCCCCAACTTACTCCACGCAACTGTAAACACACCCTTTCCTTAAGACTTTTCCTTTGTCATTCCCATTCTCCCTTTGCCTTCTTTGCTTTCTTTCTTTCTTTCCCAGTTCCATTGTAGGGTCTTCAACTTGAAACATCAACTCCGATTCGTCTCTCATGGAAGCCGCCTGATCTGACTATTACTAGCATTTTCTATTTTTATTTCAGGTTTCCTGCATCTGGTTTTTGTTTACTTTGTCGGAATCAATGATAAAGCTTAAAAGTAATAATAAACAGGAACAAGATCACGTAAGGTTTACGCATGAGTTGACATTACTACCGTGGTTCCATAAGGGGATAAAAAATGCACTGAACATCTTTGCTGTTTTTGGTATCACGGACATTTTCAGCAGATCAATTTGAATAAAATTCCCATTTTAGTATTTGCTGCTTTTATTATAGATTGCCAGCACATAGTTTTTTAAAATCCTTGATAATTTTTTCTGCAATGTAAATTCCCACTAAGGCTTCACTTGAGACGGAAGAGTGTAAGTGAATTTACTCAGTGACTTTCAGGTCTTCTGTGCAAAGGCTTAGTCCTATCCCTATATCATGGAAGTGCTTAAGGAGTATTACACTGATGATTTTTTAAGGAGATTAATGCATGCATGATGAGTCTGGCCTTTTTGACTGAAGAGAATAGCAAGAATTAGGAGAGGAAATAGAATGGATAAAATACTTTTAAGCAAAAATCAATTTACTTTTGCCCTGGGGAAAAAAAATGGATATCTGAACTGTGATGTCCCATTTTAAGCAGACAATCGTGTCAAGTTGATGAGATTTTAATCAATCAAACGGCAATCTCCTTGGACGGATTCTTTAGATGGACTGTCAAGGAAATTGCTTGGGTTGGTGATTTTAGAACTTCGGCAAATTAACAAGGAGGTCTGTAAGAATCAAAAGGGATAAGTATAGTGGTAAGAAGGTAATCTTATTGAACATGAAAGTTTATTAAAATAACAAACTGAGACTTTAATGAATCAGAAGTGGGTTAACATCTGCATCAAAGTTGCTCATACCTTTAGGTAAGTACCTTGAGGTATTGTTTAATTCAAAGTAATAAGAGGCCCTAAAAATTCCAGTCATAAAGCAACTCTTTCAAGAATTTTTACAATTGAGTGCTTTTTTTTATTGCCGCTTTAGGAAGCATATTTGGATATTACCACTGCTGTCTCAGATGAGGTCAAATGGACACAACTGAAATGTGATCTTTACTCACTGTCATGTTGTGTTTCTCGGCAATAATCATGTTCAGTTTCTACTCTGTCCATTTGGCTATTATCCTCTGTGACCCACTCTCAGTAGGTGACTTCCTCCACTGCCATTCCTGGTTGGCAATTACGTGATGTGACTCAAAATAACTCAGCAATGCAGCAATGCTGCTGAGATTGGGATTTGGAGGATTAAATTTACTTTCCATAGAATCACCCATGAATACTAAATGAAGAACCTTACTGCAAGTATTGCTCCCAAGCCCAGCATAATTCAGGATTTTGTTCCTCGAAATCAGTGCAGTTGTGCAAAGCAGAATATTATTTTGATCAATAACTTTAGAAGGCCATTGCATGTAAGTCTTTGCAGAGGAGTAGATCAGTAATAAAGGGATTGAAATTTGTCTCAGACATTTTGCTATCATACTACCGGTGAGACCGGAGGATCTGGCATTGCTCTGTGAGCAGAGGATGTTAAGCGAAAATTAGGAGACATTGAGAAGATTTTGATAGTATAAAAATGCATTGCTTTTACCTTTAGAAAGGTTGGTAACTGGAGAGACACGTTTAATTTAATTGGCAAAAAATGAGAATTTATTTAATTTAGTGAATTGTGTAATCTGGTATGCCCTACCTGAAATAGCGATGAAAGTAGGTTTGATCACCACTTTGAAAAAGGAATTGAACATATTCAGAAATTATAAGCAGTGGAATAAATCTTCAATGGGATAGTTTTAAAGAGTCAGCAAAGACACATTAGAATGAGATCTGCTTCTGCTGTACACCAATGAGCTACACCGCTGTTCCTGTTGTTATTTTAGGGTGGTTACAGGGGATTCTAGCCAATGTTGCACAGTTTAGCCTTTAATTTCCTGCACTTAATACTTCATTCCTGCCTGAGTGGGTGGGATGTGTGTACAGGGTGGCGATGGAGTGGGTTGGGGTTGGTGAGTGACCCATTCACTAAATATTGCAACGGTTGATGAAGTCTGAGCATTGCCCAGTAATACTGCACTAATTATTCCTTGTGATGATCCAAAAAATAGTTAATTTTACGTTGGTTTCAATGAACTAAGGGGTGGTGAAAGTTTATCTTGTTAAGTGTGAGAAGGCAAGATGGCTTGTAGTAAACACATGTGTATTCACAGTGACATTTATCTCTGAACTGGGTTAAAGGTGTTAATTATTTTTGATTTATTGTTTTAAGTTCATCATAGAATTAGGCCATTCAGCCGATCGTGTACTCTGCCATTCAATCATGGCTGATCTCTGCCACCTAATCCCATTCTCCAGCCTTCTTCCCATAACCCTTGACACCCGTTCTAAACAGGAATTTGTCTATCTCTGCCTTAAAAATATCCACTGACTTGGCTGCCACAGCCCTCTGTGGCAATCATTTCCACAGATAAACTACCCTCTGACTAAAGTTCCTCCATCTCCTTTTTAAAAGGACGGCCTTTAATTCTGAGGCTATGACCGCTGGTCCTAGAGTCTCCCACCTTTCCACAACCATTCTATCTATGCCAGTCCATATATATATATATATATATATGTGTGTGTGTGTGTGTGTGTGTGTGTGTGTGTGTATGTTTGTGTTTGTATGCACATATATATATATATATATATATATATATATCTGACACTGTTGATGTAGTATTAGCTGTACTAGGAATGGAGGCTCATTGTCGCCTCCTCTCTCTGCCTCTAATATTTTCCACCGGGTGAGGTCTGGTCCCAGTGAGGCAGCTGTAGAATGGCACTAAACAAAAGCACAGGTGTTACAAGGAAAGTTTAAGGGGCAGTTTAACTTGTGACACACTTGCACACTAACCAGTTCTCTTCTGACATTAGCTAAGGCATTAGAATAATTCCCTTGTTACAATTGCAAGTAATACGGAGAACCAAAAATAACTTAACAAAATAATGTTGAGCGAGAAGGTTGCTCCATTATCATGTTGCTTCGGGTTGCTGTGAATGTCGACAAAGTTATGACATATTTTCTGGCTCAGATGTAGTCTAAGAGTGAAGGCCATGTATTTGCAAAGGCGGCAAGTGGGTAATTATCTTCCTGAGAAAACGTTAGCTAGATCAAATACTGCATCAGTGTCTACCACCGCCAGCTGAAGCAATCAGCCACCTCCTACACTGATTTTGTAAGACCTAGTTGCCCTGAAGTTTGGAGAGAGGGAATCCAAAAGGAAGAATTCAAATAGCAAGTAGATTAAAAATGTGAGTGATTCATATGGAGCAAAATGTGAAACACAAAAGATGCCAGATGCTGCAATCTGGCGCAAAAAAACGAACTGCTGAAGAAACCCAGTGTGTCAGGCAGCATCTGTGGAGACAAAGAGATAGTCTATATGTGGGTTTGAGACGCTGGATCACATCGACTGTTTCAGTCCTAATGCAGATTTTGACCCAAATTGACATCTATTCCTTTGCCTCCACAGATGCTGCCTGACCTGCTGAGTTTCACCAGCAGTTTTTTTTGCGCCAGATTGCAGCATCTGCCATCTTTTGTGTCTCCGTTCATCGAAGCACTGTTAAGAATGTGACAATGGGTGTAGCAATGGTCACATGACAATCAGTTCAAGGGTAACCTAAACATTTACCCTTGACAGCAGCAGTGCATTGTGGCTATAGGGCTTGCCATCTGGAGATTATATTACAGTCACTGGCAAAGGGTACTTCACCATTACTTCCTAAACTCTGGAAGAGGGAAGGAAAGAAATGCTTGGTAATATCACTGTCTTCAGGTTCCCTCCCCAACTTGCATACATTTTGATCTGTTCCATTGATGCCAGGCCAAAGCTTGTTTGATATCATTCCTTAGAAACATTTTGGAATAATTTGCTATGTTAAATACGTTAAATGTTAAGGCTACTTGACTGACTTGTCTGTTCCTTCTTCTGTAACCTCTCCCAATCCTATAGTCCTCTTCCTTAGTTCTGTGTTATTCTCCATTGTTGGTTTACTACCATCTCCAACATCATTTGGCACCTGGACATTCACCTGCAAGGGCTTTGGGCAACAGAATGTTCTCCCCCATGCCGTAGGAAGGTTTGATTCACCATCTACACCGATTCCATTCACCTACATTATGTTATTTAGCTTCTATGCCTTGGAAACTCAGATACCTGTCGAAATGTTTCTTAATTTACATTGTAGTATATGCTTGCTCGGCCTCTTCAGGTAACACATTCTCAACTCCAACCACCATTTGTGTGTAGAGAATTCCCCTTCAGATCACCACCAATTCTCTTACCGCTTACCTTAAACCATGATCATATTGAATGGCGGTGCTGGCTCGAAGGCCCGAATGGCCTACCCCTGTGCCTATTTTTCTATGTTTCTATGAGGTAAGGGCCTGTCCCACTTAAGCAATTTTTTTCGGCGACCACAGGTGACTAGGCTGTCGCCACATGGCCGCAGAGTGACGCCTGTATGGTCGTGAGCAGTCTCCTCAAGTCGCCTAAAGAATCGTAACGTTTGTCTGGTCACCGCTGGATTTTGAAATGTTCAAAACTTTTTGGCGACTGTGGGCTTGACGTAGCTTGTCTTCTCCTGTTGTAGGTGCTGCCGTAGGTTGTCGCGCTTCTGCTTCTATGTTTCTAAGTCACTCCTCAGCCTCTTCTATTCCAAGGTAAATACACCAGCCTCTCCTCCTTAATAGTAAGATGCTCCAATCCAGATAACGTCCTGGAGAATTTCTTCTGCACACTATCACATCTTTAAGAAAGTGTCCTGTAGCAGCCAGAGCTGCAGATATTCTCCAAGTTTAGCAGAACCAATGTTTAATAAAGTTGTGACACAACATTCCAGCTCTTACATTCCGTGCTGTGGCCTGTGGCGGCCATTGGGTCCTCCACTCCTTATCCGCCTGTGCCTCCATTGTCAGGGATCTGTGGATTTGCTAGTCCCTCTATTCATCGACACCCTCCTGGAGCCCTACCCAAACTTAGCCTCCCAAAATACATTACCTAGAATTTGTGAGGATTAAATTCTATCTGCCGATGCACTTCCCAACTTTACCTCTGATTTATATCATACTGTGGCCTGAGACAACCTTCTTCACCATCCACAACACCACTGATATTTTTTCTGTTGTTCAATATGATAACCTTGTACATATAAACAAATATTTTGAAATGTGTCGCATCTGAAAGAAAAGGGTAAGCCAATTATTTGTATAAGTGCCATATTTTTTACATTAGTAGAGACTTTATTTTCATGTGAGCCATCATATTGATCTGTTTGATACAAAAAGTTAAATGTGTGAACGGCCACTTTTTGGGGGAATCTTTTTGTTTCCATCAATTGTCTTTGTATTCACTAATGGCAGACCTCAATTCTGCATTGTTGGGCTAACAATGACATGGATCGGAACTCAGTCAAATGGCTGAAGGAGAGCTAATAAAATTGCTTCCAGTGCACAACAAGCCTTTTAATAAAGCTTCTCGACATTTTGTGGTTGCAGCAAATGGGGGCCTGGATCACATGGTATTGCTGCTGCTGCTGCTGCTGCTGTCAAAAGCGTAGCTGGCATTACAAACAAAAATGGCAGGCAAAGAGTTCTTTTCCCGGAAAATGAAAATCTGATGCTAGTTCTGAATTCCTTCAGGATTGTTGGGGAATAACAAGGGAATTGTGAAGCCCACAATTAAGCATATGGGCATTACGATAATTGTCAGTTATCTTCATGGACATGATAGAAGACAGATGGAAGTGAATCAGGAGCCTCCATAGAGGCACACTGAGGGATGAGTTGACGTTTTACCTGGCTGAACTGCTCTGCCATGTTGTTTGTCACTAAATTATGTGCCTGAATGTACAGTGTTTCGCCTGTGTTTTTATGTCAGTCTCTGTCTGTGTGTCTGCGTATATATTTATATATATTATATATATATATGTATATATATATAGAGAGAGAGAGAGAGCGAGAGAGAGAGAGAAAGAGAGAGAGAGAGAGAGAGAGAGCGAGAGAGAGAGAAAGTGTGTTTGCACCCTCTAGAGAACAAAGGTGAACATTGCATGGAGCTGTAAATCACTTTCTGACAACAATGTTTTTTCTGCTGTGAAATCTGTTCACAAGGGGGTATTTTTATTTGTTCATATCAGAGAGTGAATCTTGATAAAATCACACTTTGACATGCTTCAGGCATAAGCTTGCTCTTGCATGTTTGTTCAAAATTTTGCGCACAGGTAAAATGCATTACTCTACATACCTTATGAAGGTACCCATTGATGAAATAAATTGCAATTCGATTCAAAAAGGACAAAGCATGTAAGAGAATAAGCATATTCTGGAATGCAAAAAATACTTTAGTCCCTGTGTCCACATCCCATTGTTATGAATCAATTCCTTCAATCTCTCTTTCAGAAATAATTATTTTTGAAACACACTGATCTTATGCAGGCAAATGTGGCAGCTAGCATATGTACAGCCTGGTTGCACAACATAAATTGAATGAATGATTCCTCATCCTGAGTGGTTTTGGTTGGGCAGTGCATTAAAAATAGGATAAGAGACAGATTAATTTAAGGTCCATCTAGGTTTTTTGAGGACTAACGGGAAAGTTGCATCTAAATCCACCTTTCTGATTTTGAACATGTCAGAGTGATAGTGATAGTGGAGAGTTTCAGCTGCAATATCCTTTATGCAATCTAATGCCTCAAATTGTTTTTAACTTTATCCTTTTTTATATATACTAATAGAAATTCATCATACTCTTTGGAATAACCAAGATAAAATGATACATGGTTATAATTGCAGATAGTTGGTTTTCTGTGTTTTGTTTTAAGATTCCCCCCCCTTTTTTTTGTCCCTGGCCCATTATGTACAGGATGACATCTATTACTCTGCATAAAATCCTTTCTGCACACCTGAACATCAATGGCACAACTTGTCCTTTGCTGGGTCTGCCTCTCCAGTTGCCACTCTGTCTTTATTTGGTATCTGCACATCGCATGCTCCAGCATTGAATTCACAGAATCCTAATCAGTAAAAGGAATATCAACCCTTGAATGTCAACCTTCCCCTTGCTTGTCATAGTCAAACAGTGTGGAAACATCCCATTTACCCAATTTGTCCATGCCATGTCCATTTGACTATGCTAGTCCCACCTGTCTGCGTTTTGCCCACATGGATCCCTTTAAACATTTCCTATCAATTTCCTGTCTAAGTACACAGAACCCACACTATTCCATTTACTTTGATCTGTTCTAAGATTGGCCAACAACCATAAAGAGGACCACACTAAAATAAATGTTCAGCCAATCCATTAGAAAAGTGTATTTTTAAGGGTGTGAGTAGTGTGTTTTTAAGGGGAAAGGAAGAAAGTTCAAACATACTCCATATTATTTTGCAGAAAAGGTGATAAATGACTCACTAGATGGGGCTTGAAGGCAGAAATAAATATCTGTGGGCTGAATACTGGAAATTTCCGCCCAATTTGTATGAAAGAAGGATGTGGTGATGACTGAAGCAGAATTAATCGAAGAGTGACATAATTATTAGCTGAGCTAAGGTTATCTAGATAAATGGTATTGCCATGACAGTCACAATGATTAGTATCATGGCTCAGCTCAGTTGGATATTTCATCACAACATTTAAAATAAAGTATACTTTAATATCAGCCTGACATAGACTTTATAACAACACTCACATTTCTCAAAAGCATACTCCAGTCTCATCTTGCGAAATAGAGCAACAAAAAAAAACTGGTTTGAACAAGTTATTAAAGCAGAACTGAGAGCAGAACTAGATGCATGTTGTCAGCATGCCTGTTGCACTTTAGTAAATGGATATTAACATAGGCGATAGCAATGGCCAGGTAATCTGTGTAGATCAGAGGGTACACAATAGCAGTGGCCATTGAATCGTATAATAATGATCAGTGAATGCAACACTCTCACCTATGTTGCGTTCTAAGATCAGCCAACAAACCATAAAGACGACTCCTCAGTAAAATAAATGTTCAACCTATCCACTAGATTGTGTCTTTGTCAGTTTTTCAAGCGGTTGTGCCATTTTTGATATGATTCAAATCATATTGTAAATGTTATCTCTGCATATTTGTTTCTCGGTCAGTTTAATAGAACCTATTATTTAATGTGTGAATTAAACTGACTTTGAGATTAATGTGCTTTAATTGGTTTGTACAGTATTAGTCCTCATCTGTTGTGCTGCAGCAAGTAAGAATTTAATTGTTCTGTTTCGGGACATATGAGAATAAAACATTCTTGACTCTCTTGAACCTTCTGAATTTTGTAGTCGGCAGGTCGGACGTCAGGACAACAAAAACCTATTCAATCACAGCTACTAAAAATGTTATTGAATGTAGCCTTTCTGTTTTGAAACACTATATATCTTGGTATAAGTGGACTGGAAAGATCCAGGTTTTTTGTGGGACCGTGCTGACGTTAAATGATCCCAGAGTGGCAAAAGAGGCCATACAACTGGGTCTCATCTTCTGGTGCTGGAGAACGGCAAAGCACGAAGCACTCAAAGCACTCTACCCTTTCCTTCTCCACCTAACTCATTTGCCAATCAACCCTTCTTTACCTGGATCCATCTATCACTTGCCACTTCTTGCCCCCCCCCCCCCCCCGCCCCCCTCCTTTATTGCTTTCTACCAGCTATCCACTCCTGTCATGAAGAAGAGCCCCGACCCAAAATGTCACTTGTCCATTTAACACCATAGATGCTGCCAGACTCGCCGAGTTCCTCTGAGAGTATTTTATTACTCATGATTCCAGCATGTGCTTGTGTCCCGATGCAGGAATCATGTTGTACATTTAGAATGCAGATTTGATGCTTTGCCTGCGAATTTGCTTGATTATTGCTCCAGATTTGGTGTTCAGACATGGTGGCGCAGCAGTAGAGACCCAGGTTCGATCCTGACTATGGGTGTTGTCTGTACAGAGTTTGTACGTTCTACTCGTGACTACTTGGGTTTCCTCCGGTACCTTTCCACACGCCAAAGACATACAAGTTTGTAGGTTAATTTGCCGTGTTACCATTTTTTTGTTTTAAATTGTCCCTAATGTATAGGATAGTGCTGGTGTACAGGGATCACTGGTCGGCATAGACTCGATGGGCTGAAGGGCCTGTTTCCACACTGAACTAAAATTCCAGCATCTGCTGTCTCTTGTGTCTCCTGGGAACAGTCTAGTAGGACCTTGGCACGTAGATGTTTAGGATAATAACATTAAAGGGCCTGTCCCACTTGGCGATTTTTTCGCCGACTGCCGGCGTCATATCAATGTCACCAAAAGATCTTGAACATTTCAAAATCCAGCAGCGACAAAAATAATGTTGTGACCCTTGAAAAAACACCGCACGCTGCAAATTTATCGGTGACCTGATACGTCAGTCAATGATGCCGGCTTTCGCCAAAAAAAATCGCCAAGTTGGACAGGCCCTTAAGGGATATTCAGAGTCAATACAAAACAAAATTCTTGCTTTAGTCCTGGTTTTGCTGAGCTTTCAGTGCAATCACGTACCGGATTGAGGTCAAGTCAAGAGAGCTTCTCCATCAATAGTCATAATTAACGAGATGTAATCTAGTAATTTGACTTGGGGAACAACCTTTTGAAATATCCAGTGTTTTTTATGTTTCTGTTTAACCCAGGTGGGAGGTCATCGTGAAGAAGGTGTTGGGCTTCGAGGCAGCCATGCAATTGTGTCAAACCAAGTGCCAGTCCCACAGCTTCCAGTGCAGTCAGCCACATCTCCTGACATTAACCAGTCCCAGGACCCATACCGGGGTGAGTACCTCTAGCTTCACACACTATCTAAATGTTGTCTAGATAAACGGAGAGAAAATAGAACTGGTCATGGTTAAAATATTGGTGTTCAACATCGCTAATAGTACAGATATTAAAAACTGTAATTAGGTAACTGAGAGATTTCTTCTGCATCACTTGGAGGTCTTGATATTTATGAGTATTACAATTGGTGCAATTCTGGTGCTTATGTTTCATATAGCACCAGTGTACAACGTTCTTGCCAAGGGAAAAGGGCAAATCAACCCATTAAGAAGACATCTTTCAAATTGCTTATTTGGTAACAGTAGATCAAATTACATGCTGCAACCGTTGTAAGTGGATTTGCAAATATTAGACTTTCCACACCCCACTTTAAACTGTTGTATCACCGGGAAGCACGGTGGCGCAGCGGCAGAGTTGCTGCCTTACAGCGCCGCAGTGGGGACCCGGGTTCGATCCCGACCACGGTTGCTCTCTGTACAGAGTTTTACGTTCTCCCCATGACCGCGTGGGTTTTCTCCGAGATCTACGTTTCCTCCCCCACTTCAAAGACGTGCAGGTTTGTAGGTTAATTTGTTTGGTATAAGTGTAAATTGTCCCTAGTGTGTGTGGGGATCGCTTGTCGGTGTGGACTCGGTAGACCGAGCCTGTTTCCGCGCTGTATTTCTGAACTGAAGGGAGCCTGAGAGGAACAATTTTTTTATTTAATGCATCTACCTGATGTCTTTGTGGAAAAACAGTTGTTTGAAATTTATCTGCTGCATTTAAAAAGTTTGTTTTATGTCACGCACAGAGATGTTCTATATTTGTTCTCCATTCCCCCGAGACATTCAGTGACATTTGTGATAGGGTTGAGTCACAAACAGTTCAGTTTAACTATTGTGCAATTGCGCAGTTCATATTAGTAGAGACCATAAAGGGCCTGTCCCACTTAGGCAATTTTTCCGGCGACTGCCAGCAACTGTCACAGTCGTAGCAGGTCGCTGAAAAAGTGGCGACTGGACCCCCCCACAACAAAATGTCTACAACAAGCTACGACAACCTACCACCTAGCCGACGTCAAGCTACGGCAAGCTACCGACAACCGGCGACCCATAAGGATGTCCACCCACGACCACACCTACGACAACCTCCGACCACACAGGCGACAACCTACGACAACCGAAGTCAACCTACGTGCACCCACGGCAAGCTACGACAAGCAACGACCCTGTCGGTGACAACTGAACACAATTCAGTCGCCGGCACCTGTTGCCGGTTGATGTAGGTAGTCGCCAATGGAATTCACCAAAGTCAGCACCCGGTGACAACCAACGTCACCTGGCGACAACCTGCGACAGCACCGACGACAGAAGCCCACGTCAACCTACGTCAAGCCCACAGTCGCCGAAAAGCTTTGAACATTTCAAAATCCAGTGGTGATAAGAAAAACGTTACGACTCTTTAGGCGACTTGAGGAGACTACTCATGACCATACAGGCGTCACCCTGCAACCATGTGGCGTCAGCCTAGTCACCTGTAGTCGTCGAAAAAATTGCCTAAGTGGGACAGACCTTTACCTCATAGAAACATAGAAAAATAGGTGCAGGAGTAGGCCATTCGGCCCTTCGAGCCAGCACCGCGATAAAATGTGATCATGGCTGATCATCTAAATTCAGTACCCCGTTCCTACTTTTTCCCCTTATCCCTTGATTCCTTTAGCCCTAAGAGCTAAATCTAACTTTCTCTTGAAAACATCCAGTGAATTGGCCTCTACTGCCTTCATTGGCAGAGAATTCCACAGATTTACAACTCTCTGGGTGAAAACATTTTTCCTCAACACAGTCTTAAATGGCCTACCCCTTATTCATAAACCGTGACCCCTGGTTCTGGACTCCCCCAACATCGGGAACATTTTTCCTGCATCTAGCCTGTCTAATCCCTTAAGAATTTTATATATTTATACTATAAGATGCCCTCTCATCCTTCTAAATTCCAGTGAATACAAGCCCAGTCGATCCATTTTTTCATCATATGTCAGTCCCTCAATAGCAATAATGTCCTTCCGCAAATTAGGAGACCAAAATTGCACACAATACTCCAGATGCGGTCTCACCAGGGGCATGTACAATTGCAATAGAACCTCCTTGCTCCTAAACTCAAATCCTCTCACAATTAAGGCTTTCTTCACTGCCTGCTGTACCTACGTGCTTACTTTCAGTGACTGATGTACAAGCACACCCAGGTCTCGTTGCACCTCTGCTTTTCCTAATCTGACACCATTCAGATAATCTCACACCAGGGCATCAGAGATGTCTTCATTCTTTAGGAAATAGGGTTCCCTTCTTCCATTAAAGATGAGGCTCTCACTGGGGTCTCCTCGATATCCTGCAACTCCGCTCTTGCTCCCCCTCCACCCATTCATAACAAGGACAGTCCCGCTTGTCATCACCTTCCACCCCATCAGGCGTTGCATACAGCATATAATCCCCCAACATTTTCCCACTACTGGCCGCATCTTCCCCTTCTCCACCCCTTTCTACTTTCTGCAAAGACCATTCCCTCCGAAACTCCCTGGTCAACTCGCCCCTTCCCATCCAAACCACCCCCTCCCCAGGTATTTTCCCCTGCAACTACAGGAGATGCAAATCTGTCCCTTTACCTCCCCCTTCGACTCCATCCAAGGACCCAAACAGTCTTTCCAGGTGAGGCAGAGCACGACAGGATTACAAAACATTTATGTGAAATAATGTGCGCGCAGTGCATATCACGAGCATGAAGCTCGAAGTCCTCTGTGGCCGGGGGGTTTTAGATGCTCTCTGGTGCATTCTGAGCCTTATTTTGGAACATTCTTGCATCAAATTTATGACCAATATTTCAGAAATAATTTTGGTTGAGTCAAGAATAATGAGTGGGTGGAATGGGATGATTGGGGTCGTTGTTCTATGCATTTTTAAAAATCAAGAATTGAAGTTGTCCTTGTTTTAATAATCAAGCTGTACTGTTGTAAAATATGATGTAAATGTTATAAAGGAGCATGCAAAAACTGCAAATAAAATACTGAACATTTTTGCAGTAAAGAAAACCTTTTTGTAGAAAATATTTTGTGTGTTAATTTGATTGCCTGTTACTGTTAGACTGTGTTAGTGTGTCCTGACCTAACAACTTCACATGACATCAATTTCAACATGGAATAGTGATGTGAATACAACATTTAGTTTGACTTCAAATTCCCTCATGAAAATTGAAGTCAAACTAAATGTGCATTTACATTACTATGATCGCTTTCAAACTAACCTATTTTACTGTCATACTATTATAACACATTCTAGTTCCATGTTGACTCATAAACAAGATCACAAATCACATTTTGAATTCTCAAACACAATGTGACTGTGAATAATTGCATAGCTGCCAAGTTTCATCGAGCATTTCCGTATTTTGATGGCTGAAAATCAGTATTTTGTTGGGGAAATCAGTATTACTACACAGAAAGTGGATTTTTGAAAATCAGTATTTTGTATGCAACCTCGTGTATTCTCAAATATCAGTATGGAATACTGAAAATCAGTACTACTGAATTGTGAAACCATTTTTGAAATGTGAATTTAAAATTCTTGATTTTGATTCAAACATATCCTTGTATAACTATAAAACTCTGATCTTGGATGTGTGTGTGTATTTATTTATTTGTTTGTGTGTTTTCACATCTTCTCGAAAAAACGACGCGTGAACGTGAATTTTTTTTAACATATTCTGGTAGGGATTTACTCCCTGGAGTCCGAAACCGGCTTACCTGAAAATGTTGTGCTTTATTTCTTGAGTTATTAATAAAAATGTTCACAAATCCGATCAAACTTTGTAATCAAAACAGCTGTTTTTCGCTGATGACGTGACAGTGGATCTGCCTGCTGTCTGCTCGTGCTGCAACTTACGTCACCTCCCCGCCCCCTGTTGTGCAAAAGTCGTCCTGTCGACTGAAGACCTAAGATCATACCTGAAGACTGCGACGGCCTAACCGGCGCTTCTTTGGTCGACGCTCGCTCACCCGCCTGCCCACTCATCGCCTCGGCCTGGGTCTCTCCCCCTCCCCTCTTTGCCCCTCCCCTCTCTCTCCCTCATTTCTCTTCTCCATCTCTCTCTCCCCCCCTCTCTCTCTTTAACTCTCTCTCTCCCCCCCCCCTCTCTTCCACCCCCTCTCTCTCTTCCTCCTCTCTTCCCACCCCCTCTCTCTCCCCCTCTCACCCCCCCTCTCTCCCCTCCACTCTTTCCCCCTCTCTCTCCTCCCCTCTCCCCCCTCTGCCTCTCTCTCTCCCCCCTCCCCAATCTCTCTCTCTCCCCCCTCTCCCAATCTCTCTCCCCCCCTCGGCTCAGCCTGGGCCTCCCACCCCCTCTCTCTCCCCCGCTCTCTCTCTCTGTCTCTGCCCCCTCTGTCTCTGCCCTCTCTCTATCCACCCCTCCCTCTGCAGGCACACCTGCTAGTTGGGGAGCTATGCTTGAGTGGATAGGGCGGGATGGGGTAAAAGGAACAAATGATTAATATTGATATAATATCAAGGGGGTGGTTAGTGTGTGGGGGGGGGGTTAGTGAGTGTGTGACACACAGGCCTCCTCCCTCCCCCCACAACCGCGCGTTGAGGGGACGTGACGCAACGGGTCCCACTTGATCTAGTAACTATTAAAAGTCTGATCTTGGATGTGTGTGTGTTCGTTCTTGTGTGTGTTTGTTTGTGTACAATCACATCTTCTTGAAAAAACGACACGCTAACGGTAAGATGTTTACATACTCCGGTAGAGATTTTTCCCTTGGAGTCCAAAATCGCCTTATCTGAAAATGTCATGCTTCATTTCTCGAGTTATTAATGAAAATCATCAAAAATCGGACAAATGTTGAAGTCTGCGCCGTCTTGCTCGTGCTGCGAGTGTCGACACCCCCACCCCTCCCTCCTCCTTGCTCACTGTCCGCTCCCTCCTCCTTCTCCTCTCCCCCCCCCCCCCAGTCGCCATGCCAGCAGCATCCCAGGGTGCGCAAATAACCACGGCAGCAGCGCCCCGAGAAAGAGCAGCAGGTCGTCCCAAGGAGCCGCTCAAACGGCGAGTTGGTGAAAGCGGATTGCGGCGCTCGCACTCCAACCTTAGATGCCGCTTCTCCCGAGCCTGCTGGGGCTTGGACAGTTTCTTCAAGCACTGCGGACACGAGCCCGAGGTGATCGAGAACCTGGTCAGGGAGAAGTTTGCCGCTGACACCGCCTTCGAAAGCCTTGCCCTCAAGTTTTGCAGCGTGTGCGGCCCAGACTCGGAGAGCGAGCCGTCCCGGCACAGCAGCAGCGATAGTGGCAGCGAGCCGCTCCGGGGGAAGATCAAGCCTCTGCTCTCTCGGTCATCGAGCGCACCGCCAGGGTTATCCAGTGGCTGTGCGGCTGCAAGAGGGCCACGAGCCCAAAGACAAGGCTCCCTCTGTCCTGGTGTAGAATAAAAAAATATTGCCCCCCAATTATTTTTTCACTCTGGATTATTTTTTACTTTGGCAAAAAAAGGGGAGTGCGACCGCACCCATCGCACACTCCCTTCGGATGGCCATGCCATTTTCTGACGAATGTGGATTCCCTTCAGTTCCCCCCTCCCACTAGATCCTCGGTCCCCATTCATATAAATAGAGATCACGGTTTTGGGCTGATCCAGGAGTTATTCTGAGCTAGTAATCATGTGGAAACATATTAACAATTAGGGGACAGTTATTACTTTTGAGTAGGACATGGATTTTCCTTCCTTTTTTGCGCATGGGTCTGTTCAGGACAGTCTTTTGCAATTGCACTCCAGAAAACACATTTCATGTTTGACAACTGAAGTCTATGCTGATTTCCCTTCATTCTGGAGATGAATTGTGAGGAAAGAGGAAATTGAGTTGAAAGTTACATGCCACTAGAATTGTGATATTCATTTTATTGTTATGGAAGGATTATGTGTTTTAGATTAAAATATTATTCAATGACAGTTCCTACTTTGTGGAACCATTTTTAGACCACCCTTGGAGAACACCGTCAGTTTACCATTGGTTTTGGCATTGGTTTATTATTATCGTACATCGAAAGATACAGTGAAAACCTTTATTTGCCTGCTATCCAGTCAAATCATACCATATATACCAACAAGCTGTACACGTACCATAGGTAGTGCTAAAAGAAACACAACAGAGTGCATAATACAATGTTACAGCATTATAGCTCTACAGATTTATAGAGAAGTTGCAGATAAAAATAGCACGGTCCATATTGATGTAGGTTGGAAGATCAGTGACCACACCCCATTTTATAGGCGTATATTAATCGGTAATCTGATACGAGTGGGGAAGAAGCTATTTCTGAATCTGGTGGCTCATCTTCTCAAGTTTCTTTATCTTCTGCCTGTCGAGAGAGGGCAGACGAAGGAATGACTTGGGTGAAGATGTCCTTGATTATGTTGGCTGCTTTCCCAAGAGAGAATGACATGTCGATGGAAGGGGTGGAGAGGTTATTTTGTGTCTTGGATTGAGCTCCATCCACAATTCTCTGCGATTTATTTTGGTCTTGGGCAGAGCTATTGCTAGACCAAGCTCTGATGCATCCCAATAGGATGCTTTCTATCTTTCACCTGTAGAAGTCAGTTATAGTTATAAGCCGAACATTTCTTTTGAGGAAATAGTGTGCTTTTTTGGCCATAACTTCAATGCGATTGATCCAGGACAAATTGTTGGTGATATTTATGCCTAGGAACTTGAAGGTCTCAACCATCTCCACTTCAGCACTATTGACGCTGACTGGGGTCTGTTCATCCTCGATTCCTGAAGTCAATAACAAGCTCATTCATCTTGCTGATATTGAGGGAAAGGTTCTTTGGCATGCATTCCTCATTAAACAAAATGGTTAAGGACAAGATTTTCTTTCTAGTTCCCCAAATATTCCGGTATTAATTGACGGAGTACTGATTGTGGATGATCAGCCATGATCACTATGAATGGCGGTGCTGGCACAAAGGGCCGAATGACCTACTCCTGCATCTATTGTCTATTGTCTATTGGTATTGCTTTAATCTCAACTTCAGTTAGTTGATTTCATGAAGCAAGAAAATGGAGGAACAAAAATTGTTGCAAATGATGACGAATTTTATTAATTTTAACATTTGACAATAAGGTTTGAGTGGTAATCAAGTGCAAATGTTAAAGAGACATTTTTAGCACTTGTTTCAGAATTGTGCTGCCATTGTACATTAAAATTGACTTTCAGCTACTCTTGAGATGACTGCAATGATCTTTTACCATTGGGTTTACCTGGCAAAATCAACTGTTTGCTAAATTCAACCATTAGAACCTCTCTGTTATCTAATTGCAAGGTTTTATTTGATGAAAAGAAACCCCACCTGAGCTGGAACTTATACACGATGCCTAGTTAAACTGATTTCTTGTTTCATTTCTTACTGCAAACTGATCACCCTATAAGTTACAAACAACATGAGTCCACGGAACATCCTCAGTTGTGTTTAGCTGAATTACTCTTTAAGATCTGTATTGACCATTCATCCTTTTGACTCTATCCCACCATTTGATTTTAATCCAGGCTGGTATGTAGCACTATTCCATTTACCCACCTGAACTCCATGTCACATTGTCTTTACTTAATCAGTATGCACATTAAGCAGCTATCATAAAATTCTTCTCAATTGCACTCCAGAATGCTGTAGTTCATAGATCCTTCGGTCCACCTTGTCCATTCCAACCAAGATGTTTATTCTAACTTCATGCTTTTTGCTTGCATTTGGCCCATATCGTTCTAAACCTTTCCGTTCCATGTAGCTGTCAAAATGTATTTTTAATGTTGTAATTGTACCCTCCTCTACCACCTCCTCTGGCAGCACATTCCACAATTTAAATGTTTATTGTCCCTTTATTTTATCCGCCAATACAGTTTTTGCAGTATTTGGCTTTTCAAATCCTTTTAATGTCCCACGCCCCTCAATCACATTACCCCCTCAAGTATGTGCAAATTATTCTTACAATTGATCACTGAGTCATTCCAGTGAATCTCAGCTGTGAAGTGCACCCTCTAAAGCCAGTATAACAGTTGTGAGGCTGCAGGTTTGTGCATGTGTATTTGACAGATGAACTTCTAATCCCTGGAAAATAACTCAAATAAGTTTTGACCACTTGAGTTTAAAACCAGACCAGTTTTAAATGAGCAAAGTGTTTTTCTCTGTGATTGTGTCATTTTGATTAATTTTAAACTGAAAGTGTTTCAGAGTCATGCTTACAAATTGTTACTGGCTATTAATTTTTGCCATTTGCCTTGCCTCCCATTCAGCACTCTCCAGCAGCCTGCAAGGGCAGAGTGTGTCTTCTGTCAGCTCAGATATAAAGTCAGAGGATGAACCAGATGAGAATCTGCAGGATTCAAAATCCACAGACGACAAGAAGGGGGATGAAGACAAGAAAGATATCAAGATATTAAATAGGTCACTATCTAGGTAACAATAAATGAATGATCTTTTCATTTCATTCTTGACTAGAATTTGATGAAATGAGCATGAAATCTGGAGTGTAAAGTTTGTACTGTAAAATATGATGGCTTAACTGTTGTATTGACTCCTTTATTTAATTATGGACCATATTGATGGCTCTTCCTAATTGATAACTATTAACAATGCTTAATTTGTCAAATTAACCATTTTGGAGGTTCAGTATCTAATTATTATTAGTATCAGTATTTTTAGTTATACCTTGAAATAAGAACAATACAAATAATATTAATAGTAGTAATATTATGAACAAATACACAAAATGCAGAGTTCAGCTGCATTATTTTTTCCTTGATTATTGTGTAATTTGTAACAGTTCAGAATGAAAATCTGCAGTTTTGTAAAGAGCCAGCACATTGGATCGTTCTCTACATTTTAAATCTGAATCAATTTGTCAATATTGATTCTACTTCAGTATATGTGAAGCAAGGAACATGTTAGTGTGTGGTGCTGTTAGTGTATACGTTGAATACTTTTATCTTCATTTCAAATTCTGCTTATTTATACAAAATGTTCCGCATCTCTTTCCCAGCAATAATAATGACGACGAAGACCTTTCTCCGGAACAGAAGGCTGAGCGTGAGCGAGAAAGAAGAATGGCAAACAATGCTCGTGAACGTCTGCGTGTGCGCGACATCAATGAAGCGTTTAAGGAACTTGGTCGCATGGTGCAGCTCCACCTGAAAAGTGACAAGCCACAGACGAAGCTCTTGATTCTTCACCAGGCCGTTGCTGTTATTTTGAGCCTGGAACAGCAAGTCCGAGGTCAATAGACATATGGAACTGTTGCACAGAACCTTGTTGCCCAACCACTTTCCTTATCCTCCAACTTCATCTTCTCCTTCCCAAGTAGATTAAATATAAAGAAGTGGTAAAATCAGGCCTGCTAAATTATGTTTAATTGATAAGTTAATCTGTTTGCAATTGGAAATAATGTCATTACAAGTTATAACGATAGGTATAGACCAAGATGATTGAATATTCCACAACACAAGGTCCTCTGCTGTTGTGACTGGAGGGTACTGTCAATAGTAAAAGACAGAACAGAATGCAATATTTGATCTGATAACTTGCTCCAATGATGCTGACTGAGTGATAGACCTTAGCCTGGACATAGGACAAATTACTCTGATAATGCTATCGTCTTTCACTTTCCACTTGGCCTGCAGTTTCATCCAAACATTTGATTTCTTACAGCCCTCATTGACATTGAATGGGCGCTCAAATCTCTGGAGGATAGTTTGAACCCAGGACCCGATTTAGAGGCAAAATTGCTGGCAATGAGTCTAACCATCTAACAGATGGTCAAAGGAAAGCGTAGAGTGATGAGATATGAGAAAGCTCTTGACTTGTGTTGGTTTTGATTGTTCAGAAAAGAGACTTTTGGTTTTCAGTAGTAGTTTGTTTTTTAGATGGCATTCTTGATAGTTTGATTATGTACGGTCTTTTGAGGGAACTTGTCAGGTTGGATCAGATGACATTTCCTCATTTCACCTTCTTACACTTTACACACAGTCTTCAAATACCCTGCAACCTTCGTATTGGCTGTATAGGTATTGCTGAATAGCCCATGGAAATACCATTATCCCTTCTGATAACCTACGATTTTCTTTCCTTTAAGAATCGCCATGGTTTTTTCTACAAATATTTTGCACAGAACTGCACCACTTTCCATGCTCCCACTGAAGGCCACACTTCGACATAATTATCGTGCACGGGAATGGAATTAAGATTTTCTCCTTTAAAAATAATTAACATATAATTCAAATGAGAAAGAACTGCGTCATCAAAATAATTTCATACAATCATTGTATATATATATATATATATATATATATATATATATATATATATATATATATATCTTTAAATAAAATAAAAAAGTAATGTGCATTTCCCAATTTCCCATTGCGGACCTGAATAATGCATTTGATGTTATGGTGTAAATGATGTTATCATTTAGCATTATTTGGTCAAATATTCTGATAAAAATATTTATTGTGTTCCCCTCATGTAATTGCTTTTTATGGAAAACATGGTTATTTTTTACAAATCTACCTCATATTTAAAGCTGGAGTATGTATGTAAATGGTGCTCCCTCTAGTGCACCAAACAAATCATTTACTCCACAGATGTAAAAGGCAAGGCCACTGATTTAACAGGAAAAAATTGACAGAGGTGTGGAATAATATTTCCAAAGTACCAATGAAAATCCACTAAGCCATCAATTTGAAGTGGTACCTAATTAATTATGTTGCCATACATCAAGTAGTCTAACCAGAAATGGATGGGACTAAAAGAGGAAATCTCAGCAGGCCCAAGTAGATTGTCTGGAGAGAAGAATGGAGTTAAATTGCTAGGTCATTAGCCTGTAACATTAACCTTATTTTCCCTCCACAGATACTTCCTGATCTGTTGAGCACATTCTGTATATATTATAGTTTTCCATCATCAGCAAAGCGCTATTTTGCCCTTATGTAAATGGATAGAACTGTGTGATGGAGTTTCCAAAATTCCACCTGAATGCATTTTCTCCCATGCCGTGAAAATAGATGTTAACTTATACGGATGCCTTAAATCATTGGCCTTGTGTATGGGTTTTAGTTTTCTCAAGCTGCAGATCATAAAGTCTGTAGGTCATCCCAGCCTTTATATTTTTAAGCTCTACAGAGATTAGCTTTTAAAATTACTAAACCCCAGGAAGAGATGGACTATCCTGATCTCCTGCTGGAAGTTTACCGGAAGATAGGAAATGTATTCAGAAATGATGTAAACCATTTCATCTTCAGTTCCTACTCCAGGAAGCCGATCATGGAATCATATAGTACAAAAAGAGTCCAATCATCCCATCATTTCAATTCTGGCTCTCTAAAAGAGCTATCCAATTAATCCAACGGCCTTGTCTTATCCCGATTGCCCTGCAAGATTTTTTTTTCTTTTTTAAGTATCTTATGGTTACTTTGAACATTTTCTTTCTCCTGAAGAGAGGAACCTGAACCCTAAAGCAGCTTGTCTGAAAAGAAGAGAGGAGGAAAAGGTGTCAACAGATCCACCGCCACTCTCCCTTGCAGGAATCAACCCGAATATGGGAGACACATCCAACCATATGGGCCCAATGTGAAAAGAGGTAATTGAAATCATCCTAGTTTCAGCTGCTTTACTAAAGGACAGCAGCCAATATATCTCAGCCATTATAGAATCCACAATATATATTTCTACTTTGACTATCGACTTTTACTTCTGTCAGAAAATATGTGGGGAGATTTGTTGGTTAATTGTCTGACCTTGTGTTTTTTTTTGTTTCACCATTGAAGTCTTTAATATTTTATTCAACCATTTTATTCTCACTAATGCCTTCATATTTTCTCTGTGTATCCATGGTGATATAATTTTCCAATTTGGTGCTGAAAATGGTTTTGTAAAATATGCCATTAACATATTCCAATGTTTCATCTATAGTTTCTCCCATTATTGCAATTTTTCTACGCTGCCATCCTCTCAAAATTTGATCTTTTGGAATGCACTTAATACACTTTTTTTATGATAGGTAGTTATTTTCATTTAAAACAAAAAACTTTACAACCGCATTAGAGTTCTCATCCTAAAACTAATTGTATTCAGTGTGCTTTCTGATAAAGATCAAATCAAACGTTACCTTCACCCCTTTTGGATTTTCCACACTTTTTAAAAAAAGGTTTTGAAATATTTTAATAAACACTCCTATGCATACAAATTGCTTTTGGCATCCCAATCAACTTCAAGATTAATAAAAATTAGCAATGATTGCAGTTGGGTCTAAGTACTGATTTCCTTTTATGACTCACATGCCGGTACATCCACCTCTCAGATTAGTTTATTGTCACATACTTCAAAGTGCAACAAAATTACCTGTTCAAATCAAGCTCACAGAGTAAACCAATAGGCAGAGTAATGAAGGTAGACACTAAAAGCTGGAGTAACTCGGCAGGGCAGGCAGCATCTCTGGAGAGAAGGAATGGGTAACGTTTCGAGTTGAGACCCCTCTTCTTTCCTAGGCAGATTAATGATATACCAACAACAACAAATCAACAACAAATACCACAGCATGCAAAAACAACAGAATGGCGCAGGATTGTAGTGCAAAGTCTGAATAGTGTAAATTAATACTAAATTCCAGTGACAGAATATAACATATTCTGCTCTACACAGACAGTTAATCAAACACATTTATTGTGGAATAGTAATAAAATTATAACCGACTGCAGATGATTGGAATGTTTAAGAAAGAACTGCAGATGCTGGAAAAATCAAATGTAGACAAAAATGCTGGAGAAACTGTGAGACAGCATCTATGGAGCAAAGGAATTGGCGATGTTTCGGGTCAAGACCCTTCTTCAGGCTGAAGAAGGGTCTCGACCTGAATCGTCGCCTATTCCTTCGCTCCACAGATGCTGCGTCACCCGCTGAGTTTCTCCAGCATTTCTTGTCTACCGCAGATGATTGGAAGGTAGTTTGATGTTAAAGTATTAGATTGTTGTTTAATGCCCAGAGATAGATTGACATAATCTTTCACAGTAATGTATTGTGATAGGTTGCAGCCGGTCTCTCTTGACTCTAGATTCAAGGGGAAATTGCACAACAGAAGTAAGAAATGGAGAAAGGTAGAGTGGCCTGTAGTCTCCTTGGTATTCCATTACATTATTGAATCATAAAGTATGAGGAAAAAAAGGCAATTGAATATATCTACCTTTGTATTTTATCTTCTACATTTGAGCCACCTTGACTACCCTTCTACCCATTTGAACTAGGAATGAGTCCCCTTATTGGACAAAGGGAGAAGAAGAATAGTTTAGTTTTAGTTTTGTTTATTATTACATGTACGGAGGTACAGTGAAAAGCTTTTGTTTGCGTGCTATCCAGTCAAAGACTATACGTGAATACAATCAAGCTGTCCACAGTGCACAGATAAAAGATAAAGGTTGCAACTTTTAGTGCAAGACAATAACAGAATCTAATATTTCTAAAATAAACTTATGATTCTCAGGAACTAACTGATTATGGTACAGTGCTCTTGAGAGAGAGAACATAGCTAGTCTATAAATGAGAGTAGAGATATTTGTTAGTTTTGGCCTCAGTAATTAACATCCTGAAGTGAAAGTGCTGGCACCTCTGATTTCTGTGCACTGTCTTCTTTCCATTTGTTTGAGCTCAATATGAAACTGGGTACTGAGTTAAGATAGGATCAACAAGTGCCCAGCAAAGCCATATAGCTTGCCAACATTCGCTGTCCATCTTAGTATGCATGTGAAGAGTGAACAATTGGGCAAGTTGGAGAAAATTAGGAATCGCCATGCTCAGGTGAGAGGCAAGGGAATGTAGGGATTAAAATTAAGATTATTTGTATTTTTAATTAACATTTATTCTTTTTTTTATAGGCCCATGGTGCCAGATCAACAAAAATAAGTGAGAGACCGCTTCCTTGACAACTGTATTATCTTACAACAATGTAAACACTCTGCCCAATCCCCTTTTTTTGTAAAATGGAGACACATTAAAAGCAGTCACGAAAATGAATCACAGACGAGAGAGAGCGAGAGAGAGAGAGGGAGAGAGAGAGAGAGAAAGAAAGAAAGAAAGAAAGAAAAAGAAAGAAAGAAAGAAAGAAAGAAAGAAAGAAAGAAAGAAAGAAAGAAAGAAAGAAAGAAAGAAAGAGAGCGAGGAAAAAGAGAATACTGCATTCCCTACAAGCAAAGTACGACTCGGGGGACAAACTCTAAACATATCATTCAGAATGTTGAGCAGTATGTTGCAAGCTGTTAATGTACAGCCCAGAGACTGAATGGCAATCTTCTCCACACTGTGGAAAATGCATTTGTGCCTGAACTTCTGTAAAAAAATAAAAGTAAAAAAAAATCAATTTGTAGGTTGAAAAAAATATTTATTTGAAATCGTAACCTTGCAATAATGAAAAGTGTACTTCTGATTAAAAAAAAAGGAAAAAATACAATTGAACATTTTTGTTTTGTTGGTGTTCTAGTCAGCTAGTGTTTGTTCTCTGGAGAGAGTGAAGCTTTGCTGCCCGTCTACATCCAGTATTCACAAAAACCAGCAACTGTCCTAATGGTAACTTAGGTGATGACTGCTTAGCCATTCCTTTGTCTGCATGGGAGTAACTGATGGAAAAATGGGCCTGTTGGTGATGTAATCCGTATGTATATTGCAATGCCTTTTCTTTCGTGATTTGTTTTTCATTCCTGTTATTTTCATGCAACTATATATAGTATTTGATGGAAAATAGGTCACACCTTCTGCCTTTTAGAAAATCTTGGGGTTTTTTCTTGTTGGAAACTAAAAGTGAGTAATGATATGAAAACGTTTTAAATTTAGGTGTGATATTATGACAGTTCATCATGTGTGGAACCCAGCAAAACTGAGTAGTTTAGAATACAGATGTCCTGATTACAAAAGTAAACTCTGTCCAGTTTGAAGCCCGGCAGATTATTGCCTTTGGGATTAGGTAGTGATTGGAAGTCAATGACGCAGTGGATAATAAGGCACTGCTTTGTGGAACTGAGCCTCTGGAGACCAGGACCGAAGCTGGGCTCAAACTGTACTGTTTGCTTATTTGGTTGATCTAAACCAAGCCAATGATATGGGGGCTGCAACTGGAGGACAGAAAGGTCGGTCAGCATTCTCATTCCCAATCACAAATCAGTAAACAGTGCAAGGAAATGCATGTGGATGGATGCTGGACCTGACTGCGATTCCCCCCCCCCCCCCCCCCCCCCCCCCCCCCCCCCCCCCCCCCCCCCCCCCCCCCCTGTGTGTTATTTGCTCTCTGGGATCAATGCTTCATTGGGATAGCTGGTGCCCATCGGACTATGCTTCAGGATCGAGTTGACCGCGGCAAAAATTGGTTACACAGATGTAGGAAGTGGAGAACATGATGTCATGTCAGTCAGTTATGGATAAATATATGGGAACCTTAAAGCTCTTATAAATGGGGGCTCCCACAATAATATATACAAAATATTATAACAGCTAAAATATCCATTTGCATTCCATTTTTAACCATTGTTCCTAATACTGTACGTGTGTGCTGTGTATATATAATAGTTTTAAGAAATAGCCACTCCATGTGACAGGTGTGACTTATGCTCCTGGATGTGAAACTCCTGCAATTCTCCCTTTGATTTATTGTAAGTGTTTGGTTACAGTAGCTTCCACTTTTTTTTTTAAAGCATTTGTGCTAAACCTGGATGATATAGTCCTGCACACCAGTTTCCCCCTAGGATCCACCTGAAGAGACAGCTTAGTTCTATGCATGTCAGGAGTAGTGAAAACAAGTGCTTTCAGGCAGGTGTACTGCAGACTTATTTATGCAATGTAAAGTGAAGTATGTATTTACTTCAACGTATAAAGAAAGTTAGGATATTAAAGCTAATTTGCTCATTTCAAACAAGCAAGAACTGCGCACTTACACACACATGCTGACCATCTCAGTGCACAGTCGTGGCACAAGTTGCATTTTCTCTGTGAGGTTATGACTTTTTTTTTAAGTTAATGATAAAGCTAGACAGTTGTTTATTTTTGAATTATTATCTGATGACCTTTGAGGACACTCTTTCACTTAAATCAGAATTGTTAGAATCTCTGATTGAACAGGGCCATGGCTGAAGATGTAATTTTACTCCTGGAGGTGCTTGGTCTCAGAGCAGTTCTGTGCTCATTGAGAATTCTAGGAGCCATCACAATTTACAGTAAATCTGTTGTCTTCTTGAACAACAGACATGAGCGCTGATTAGGAAAGTGATTCTTCGAGAGCTGATGCAAAGCGACCTCAAATGGGTCATTTGTATTTCAGATTTCAATTGGAGAAATATCAGAGTCCAAAGCCATTTTCACCCACCATGATTCCTTGTCTGGGTCTGGATTTGGTAAAAGGTGGCAGGTTCTGTTCTGGGTGAACATTAGAGTTCCGAGAAGCATGCAGTAAACTTGTACCAAGACATCTTCTCTCGCTAGATTGGTATACATTCATTAGTGGCTTGACAATTTAGTCATCTAGATTGCTGATTCAATGATTTGTACCAGCGCATTTATACAATAACTTCCAGATCCATAGGCCTGGCTTGATAGCTGTTAATTGGAAGGAGTTATTTTTTTACCAACTAATCTATGTGGAGAACTCAGCTTGACACCATGGATATTTCCTGACGAAAGGTCCCTTTAACCCTTTTGAGTAACAATTTCTTTAATCGCTCACATGGTGTAGGCTTCACTGGCAAAGACAAAACAAGAGGTGGCGGTGAGCTACCGTCATCTCTCAATGCTGTTGGGTAGGGAGTTCTAGGAATTAGATCCATTGTGGATGAAGGAACAGAAATAATGTGGATGAAGATCTCCATCCACATTAGATCCACTGTGGATGTAGGAATTCACATTCAAATATGAACGTTGCACACTGCCTTCACATTTCCAAGTGGAGGGGACTGGCAGGGCACAGCTTTCATATGTGCCCCCTGCTCTTGATCTTCCAAATGTTGCAGAGTTCCCCATTGAATCCCACTCTTTAATCCGAGATGAACAACACATTGAAATAATTTGTCTTAATCGTCACATTTCTGAGTCCGTCATTAATTTTGGCTTCTCTTCCAACAAATACAGTACTTCATATATTACACCAGGATATCCTGCAGACAAATAGCTTTCTGGCCTCAGTTGCTTTTGCTCTTGCAATCACCCAGATTCTGCCAGAGAGGAGTGACTCTCCTATTCTCACACATTCCCCTCAATGCAAAGGGTGTGAAGAACACTGCACTCAGCATAGTTTAGGAATCCAGTACACAATTTGCTTATTTGCCTCCTTTAAGATTTCTTGTGACATTAAAAATTGTCTGGTGATTGACAATTTAAAAGCCTTTTCATGCTCAAAGGGTTAAAGTCACAGACTGCAGGATTACCAATGGCCACGAAAAGAATGTCATTTATCAAATCATAATTAAAGCATTCAATGCAGCACATTTCTGATGAATGCTTTCGATTTTTGCCAATGAACAGCATCCCTGAATTACAATTGCTGCATAGAGAGTGGATGGGAATGACACATGGGAGATTTAAACTTTGGCTCAGGTATGTGCCTACCCAGATTCTAGAGTATCAGGAATCTGGTAGAAGAGCTCAGGCCATGCATAATACACAGCAAAACAGCAAGACATCAGAGCACACTTTTGCTACCCACTGCACATACTGCATGGAAATCCAAACATGCTGAAATAATGTGTCATGATATGCTTGAACCTGGCACTGTCTGGTCCCAGTAACAAAGTACATTTCCATGCAGCAAGTACTGTGGGAAGGGATATAGATCACAGCACAAAACATTAAAATGGAACAATTTAATCAATCAGTGCCGAAAGCAATTATAGCAACACTGCCTGCTAAAATATTTTAAAATAGTTAATATTTAAGATTCTCATTGTTTTCTTTCATTTCTTTAAAAAAAACAGTACTGTAGTAGAGTAGAGAGAAACAACAGCGATGATTATCAATAGTGGACATGCAGCTTGCGACATTGACGGGCAGCAAGATCTAGAAGCCTGAGCAAAAATAAAATGAGGCTTTGAAGAACTTGTTAGTATTCTAGTGTTTCTTTAAAGAACTTAGCAATAACGAACGAGGAAGTGTGCATTATTTGTGAAGAACGCTGGCCAGCATTAGTTTATGCATGAGGTGAAGCTTGGAAAAAAAAATCATAACGACTATCAATGTAAAAGGGGTTTCATATATTGTATATAGTTTTAAAAAATCCCACAAATAATCATATAGATTTTTTTATATTAAACCTGGTGAAAGTAAGCAGCAAAATAGGAGTTGGGGAAAATAAAACATCACTATTGGTCATCTTTTTTTTTGTTTACATTCTTGTGGAGAGAGCACATATGCTAGTTGGAAATTTAGGTTCTGGGGTGGGTGGGTGGGTAGGCTATGTGGTTTATGCTCTTAAGATATCTTTTTTTAGATAAAAACAACAGCACTGGAATTTTAGTGTATGTGCGTGGCCTGAAACATCTCTTAGTGTTATGCTTACCGAACTATTGGGAACTTGTATTTCCTACACTTTGTGTAGACTTGAAACATTCCTGCCAGTAATATGGCATCTGCCCCCTTGGACTTTAGGTATAATGTGATGCCTTGGTGTAAAAGGGCAACATCAGAAAAAGAAAGAGCGTATGGTTCCATCTCACTTTAAAGGAAAAAAACAAAATTTGTGTGTTACAACAGGCAAACTTTGCAACTGTTTTGATTTTTTTTTGTGTAAGAGCTAAAGTTATATTTTTACATGTTGACTTAAAAGTTTTTTTTTAATATGTCATGTGGTTTTTGCTTTTAAAAAGAAAATTGATAGAATCCCTGTGGTTATAAAAATGTCTCAAGTTTAAATGAGGTAGTAAAATTTCAAGTAGCAATGTCAAGGAATTTTACAAGCACACAATATATTTCTGGAAACAAATTTCAAACAAGGAACAAAATAAGGTATTTGCAATTTATTGCCTACTAAATGTTTAATCTTAATCACTTTTTGTGCTGTTTGTTGGAATATTGTTGATAATAATTACATTTGTGAGTGTACTGGGTTTCAGTACTTTGATGGCCTGTTGATGAAACTTTTAAATGCATGGAGGTGGATCAAGTAAACAAATTTTTAAGGCTATGAATTGAAATCAAGCAATGTTAGTTAACAGAACAAACCTGAAATGTGTTTCTTACTGAAATGTCCATCCTATAGAAAACATGCAGTGCCTCAGACATCAAGTCCAAAAAGGCAATAAACTTTTGACCAGAATTAAAATGCCATTGCTCTTTTTGTCATTGGCTAGTGCAGATGTAAAATTCATTAACAATGTTGATTTTTTTTGCAAGTAAAGGCATTCAAGGATGGGTAACAAATGATACAATTAGAATTAAGATTCAGGTCACGCAGGATCTAATTGATGACTGACTTGTAAGGTACAGTAAGTACAAATGAATGGAGCGTAACTAGTGAAGGGTCAAGTAATGTAAGTGGAAAGAGCTGCATATTTTAACCTTGTATGAAAAAACATTGTGTTACTACACAGCGAAGGTGTCTGTGAAAAACACAACCATGCTGACTGCAGTATTGATTCGGCCAGTAGCCAGAATATTTAATGGCTTAGGAAATGTAACATTCAAAATGATAATTGATTCATACTAATGGTAGTTGACATCTACAGTATAGGTCGATTTTTTTTAAAGTCTTCTAGTCAGCTTGTTTTTTAATCTCCATTCCTCGTGTTCTGAGATAGTGCGTTTTAAAGTAGTGTAGATAGGAGATGATCATTTTAAATTCAAAATGGATTCTGGGCATTTAAAAATGAATGGCGCAAACTGCTTTTTTTTTTAAGTGCAAAAGATCATGTGGGTCATGCACTATTGGGTGAGGTGTATGTGATGTCATGTGAACTGCTTTGTTTATCTAAAATGGCTTAGCAAATTAAAAAAAATAATCAGAGCATATATTCTTATTGAAATAAACTGTAGCAACATTCCATTAGTCTTGCATTAAAGAATAGTTGTAAATTTGGAATGATTACCAATAAATTAAAAGTGACGGTGATGCTTATTTTGAGATCATATTTTAGGGAGTGTTGCTCAACTATGGAAGTTGAAACTTAAGATCTAGTTCAGGAAAGGATGGGGAATCTCTGAGCTTTAGTTGCTTTTTAAAGATCTTGAAGAGGGAGTTCTGAAAACAGACCACTACAAAAATATTGTAGAAACATTGATGAGTGACAATATAAAAGAATTTATTCAGCATAGCTATTATATAGAGACATTCTTGCTTAAGAAGATGACACAAAAATTATTTTGCTAACTTGTAATTGAGCATAATGCTTTATTAATTTAGGATTGGTGTGTGTTATATGTGTTTTCTGAGGCATTATTTAGTTAAACATGTACAAAATATTTGTAACATTTTAACTATTATAAAAATGTTAGCATATTATCATGCTATTAGTGAATTGAAGTGATAGGTTAGCAACATAAAGCTAACTTACTGACTTAGTAGTGGAAATTCAAGACATTGCTTTTAAATTCTTATTGGATCCACTTCCCTGTCTATAACAGTTCATAAACCAAATCAAACTGTTCACCCATTGGTACCCATTGTGTTCAATGTAGCTGTAATTAACACTAACGCCTATAAACTGTCAGTTGAACCAGTGATGCAATTTGTAGATTTATCCAGTCTTCCGATTGTTTTAATTTTTCTTTTTGTTCAAATTTTGTTTTGTAATTCATTTTTTTTGTATCAGGCAAAATTTTATATTTGTTTTTAAATGACAGAAGTGAACACTCTCCAGAAATGATTTAGCATTTGGTGTGAACAAGCACAAATATTAGCCAATTATAGCTGACTGGAAAAATATATAAATAAAATTTTAAGAAAATGTAATTCCATTACAATGGGGCACCAGGGCTTTGATGAGCCCACTTTTACCGACATTTTTCTCATGGACTCTTATTCATCTTGTGCAGTGCTGGTTTACCATGCTCATTTCAAGTATTATAGACATATGTTATGGTGAGAATATGAACTGTGGCCTTTTTCATTCTTGTACTTGTGATGCAATTAAGTGAAGAGAAAAGCAGAGAATTACCATGTATCAGTGCCTGGCTTTTTGTTATAAAGCTTCTTTTGTCTAGTGCTCTTTTTGCTATGAAATAGACTGTAGTACACCCTATAAAAGCTAAATTTAAAGAAAAAATATATTTGGCTTATTTTTCGCAGGAGCAATCCTTTTATACCATGGATCTTGGAAAAAAAATTCTCGGATTCTGAATATTTCTCTTTGTAGATTTTTGGAATCATTCTGAGTAAAAGTTTGTTACTTTATTTTACTATTTAAAAGATGTTATTTTACCATGTGTTACTGAGGTGAACTGTATGGTAGCGTTTTAGTTGTGTATGTCGCATGTCATTGCGACTGCACTTAGCTGCAGCAGTGGAATAAAACCTATTTCACCTTTTTCCCATTTGTGTGGCTCGAGTGCCTCAACTTTTCATGTTTTTTTGGTGTTTTTCAGATTTGTAGAAATGTCCGAACAGATTGTTTGCTGGAGTATTCAAAGGCCAGCTCGATGTAGGCCATTACCTGTTTATCATCAGTAGTTATTCCAAGCAGTCATGTACATGACAGTTCTGTAGCAATAAATGTGCCATTTTTATAACCTTGTGCTTCATGTGTCTTTTGTATTCTTTACCGACGCCAGTCATTCTCACTGTATGAAGAACTGTAATCTGGAGTTTTCATTATGGAGACTCAAGGGAATGGGGATGCCAGTGTCTTGAGCAAATAAAAGACTGGGGAAGGAACTCTGCGAGTCAGCCAGCATCTCTGAGGGAAAATGAACAGACAATGTTTCGGGTTGGGGCCCTTCTTCAACCACTACTGCTGATGCTACCTGAACCACTGAGCTTCTCCAGCAGTCTGTTTTTAACTGGAGCTTTTATTATATCTCTTCCTATTTGCATTTCAGAACCAACTGTAATAATAAAAATAAGCTCTCACTCAGTTGCACACTTCCCACACAAATGGTTACATTGAAATTGAGTTTTAAAATCCAAAACTCGTGTTATCTATTTCTTACACTTTGATTTATTTGCAAGACTGTACAAATATACAATTTTGATGCTTGTATCACTGATTTCAGTGCTCTGTATTAATCAGAAAGTCAGATCATCTGGGTAGCACAGTGGTGCAGGGGTAGAGTTGCTGACTTACAGCGCCAGAGATCCAGGTCGATCCTGACTACGAGTGCTCACTGTACAGAGTTTGCACGTTCCCCTGTGACCATGTAGGTTTTCTCCGGGTGCTCCAGTTTCTTCACACATTCCAAAGATGGGCTTGTTTGTAGGTCAATTGGCTTCTGTAAATTGTCCCAAATGGGTAGTGTAGGATAGAACTAATTATGGGTGATTGTTGGTCCGCGCAGAGTCGGTGGGCCAAAGAGCCTGTTTGCACATGTACTGTATCTCTAAACTAAACTAAACCTTGTCTTATTTCTTGTTCATCTCGGTTTCATAGCTAGTCTGAACGATAGGGTCTGATTTTGATTTCTACTATTCTTAAATTCTTGACACTGACCTAACACACAATAATGAAATGTGGAACTAACACATAGTTCGCCTTTCTATAGATGATAAAACATACTGAAATCACAAATGCAAATTATTTCCCAAAACCTTACCATTTGGGTCTTGCTTAAAAATTAAGTGTCCCAAACCATGAAATGTGGCCCAAGCAATAACATTAAAAGAATGCATAGAAGGGCATAAATAGCAGTCTGATTTATCACTGCTAACTCTCTTCTATCACACAGTTCGCAATTCTTTTGTCTTATGAAAACTCACTGTGAACTAGAGGTCAGATATTAGAAAGCTAATAAAAGCACAATAAAATTGAATTTAATTTCATTACGAACTTAAATTTCTGGGCAAGACTATCTTACTTCAAGGACAAAAAGCCATTATATTTCTTTGAAGCACCTCAACATTAAGTGTTCATTTTCATTTTGGCCTTTCCCAAAAATCTGTTGTCAATAGTGACAACAGCTTACATTGCTTTCAATACTGGAAAATACTGTTCGAGGAGCCGTATAAATCTCATCAGAAAAAGCAAAGTATTGAATCAAAGGAGGAGAATATCTGCCCGCAGGGTGTTCCAGGCACACACAAACCCTCTGTGACTAACATTTGCCCTGAACATTGCCTTTAAACTTTTCCCCTTTCATCTTAACATCATGCCCTCCACTAATGCATGTTTTCTTCCTGGGAAAAAGATTCTGATAGCCTATCCTATCTATGCCTCTCATAATTTTATATACTTTTATCAGATATCCTGGCTATCTTCAGCATTCCAGAAAAAAACAATCCAAGTCTGCCCAACCTCTCCCCACAGCTAATACCCCTTAATCCGGGCATATTGAAATAGACTCAATGGGTTGAATAACCTAATTCTAAAATGATTAGCTATAAACGTATTATTATTATTATTATTATTATTATTATTATTATTATTATTATGGTAAACACCCTTTGCACCCTTTACATCCCTTCCTATAATGGGGCAACCAGTACTGCATACAATACTCCAAATGAAGCTTTACCAAAGTCTTATGTCAACGGTAGACAAAAGTGCTGGAGAAACTCAGCGGGTGCGGAAGCATCTATGGAGCGTTGGAGCGTTGGAAATAGGCAACGTTTTGGGCCGAAACCCTTCTTCAGACATTATATCACCATTCTCCAGAGATGCTGCCTAGTTTTGATACTGCTTAGTTATTCCAGCACTTGGTGTTTTTTTGCAAACTTGTATCTGCAGTTCTATGTTTCTAAACTTCTATAAAGCTGAATCATGACTTCCTGACCTTATCGTCAATGCCCAGACTTCTGAAAGCAAGCATATCATCTGCCTTCTTTATCACTTTATCCACTAGTAGGGAGTTATGGACTTGGACCCCAAGATCCTTGGGTGTTGGAGAGCTTTACAGTGAGTTCAGTGCCAATATTACTAATCTCTCATGAACCATGGAAAGGCAAAGCTACTGAGAGTGTATGAGAAGCTGCTGCTGTTGTAGTTGGGCTGGAAAGTACATGTACAGGCATGGATAAGATGTGAATGCAATGATAACGTTTCAAGTGAGGTGTTTAGGAGCTGGAAGCCCATTGGGTTCAATAAGATCATTGGAGATGGATGATCGGAAATTAAAGCAAGCCCTGCAAAGCCATATTTTCAATGAGCTCTCAGACCATGCATTATTGCTTTGGAATACTGGGACCTTTGAGATGACACATACAGGTTAGAACGTAACATGAAAAAATAGGATCAGGGATAGATCAACCTACCTTTAATGCCTGCATTGCCATTCATCAAAATTATGGTTGTTCAAACATGAATATAATTTTCCAGCCCTATTCCCATATAGCTCAGATGAGTCGATCAGCAACAGAGAAGGTTGAGCAAATTATGCTGCTTTATACCAAAGATACACTCAAATGCTGGAGTAAATCAGCAGGTCAGGCAGCATCTCTGGAGAAAAAGGATGGGTAACGTTTTGGGTCGGGACCCTTCTGCAGACTGCGAAGTGTCATCATAGAAGGGTCTTTGGTCTGATGAAGGTCCCCACACAAACGTCACCCATCCTTCTCTCGAGATGAGGCCTGACCCGCTGAGTTACTCCAGCACATTGTGTCTATCATGGAGCAAATTATGTTGTGCAAGAGGAATTGACAGACTTAATAGATGTGATTTTGTCTGGTAACCTATGCACATCAAGCACCAATTCCTAGGTTGCCTAAAGCAGGGGAATTGATGGAATTGTGGTAAAGTTATTGGTTAGGGTCAAAGATGTTAACTTTAGTCTTAATAAATTTTAACTAGAAAATTCAGGGTTAAATGTTGGTGAAGCAGTTTGACAACACAGAAGATCTTGGAAGGGTTATGAATCGCTAGGCATCTTAGTATATGTGAAATTTGAACTCACAGCTTTGGTTCATTTACCAAAAGCAGGTGGAAAGTGTAAAGGAAATTTGGTAGATCCTTGAAAAAACTCCATAGTGCAGGACTGCCAGGAGAAGCTATTGGAAATTCTGGATTGAGAAAAGCTACAATGGATCCATGAAAATGCACTTTATCTGGCTGAACAATATTGGAGGAGCTTTAGGGAAAGACAAGGAGACAAAATGTAGGAAAATTAATGCAATCTTAGGTTTTATTAGGAGTCAACGTTATGTTTCTTTGCTCAAGTTAACTCAAAAGCAAAGTATAAGGATCCAAATTAATTCCAAATTACATAATTAATTCTAACTTTCCCGATGCAAAGAAAATAAATCTTGCCACTTTTTGCAAGTAGACATAATTTTCTAATCCATTCAGATCATAGTACAGCACAGGGACAGCTGTTCAGTCCATGATGTTGGTGCTAATTTAAACTAATCACGTTTGCCTGCACATGGTCCATATCCCTCCATTCCCTGCCTTTTGTCTGTCTAAATACCTCTTAAATCTTTGAGATATAGTGTGAAAACAGGCCTTACAGACCACCGAGTCTGTGCCAACTGCTAATCACCCTGTGCACTAGCACTATCCTACACACTAGGGACAATTTGACATTTACAGCAGCCAAATAACCTATAAACCTTTGGAGTCTTTAGAGTGTGGCAGGAAATCAGAGCACCCGTGCGGTCACAGGGAGAATGAGCAAACAGGCAGCATCCGTAGTCAAGATGGAACCCGGGTCTCTGGCGCTGTAAGGCAGCAATTCTACCTCTGCGCCACTGTTGCCATTACATCTCCCTCTACCACCTCCTCTCACAGCACATTGCAGGCATCTGTCACTCATTGTGAAAAAAAAACATTCCTTTGCAAATCTTTAAACTTACCCCCTCATTTTAAATCACTGTTCTCTAGTAATTGACAGGTGCACTCTTATATACTCTGACTATGAAGTATGCTTCTCATAATTTTATATACATTTGTCAGGTTGTCCCTTAGCCTCTGATGTTCCAAAGAAACCAATCCATGCTTTATAGCTAATACTGTTTAATCTAGGAAACATCCTGGTAAACCTCTTTTGTAACTTCAACAAAGCCTCCATATCCTTACTGTAATGTGGTGACCAGAACTGCACATAATACTCCAAATGTTGCCTAACCAAATTTAAATTGATTAAATGGAATTAATATATCTGGACCACTATTTGTGACCCTGAATTTAGGATCATTATGCTGATGCTTAATTTCAAAGAGAAAACTTACAGCGAGAATTTCAAAGTGGATATCTCTCCAGGGAAGACCTGATATGAGGTTTCTTCCGAGGTTGTCATAGCCAAAAGACTAATATTCTGGTATTCTATCTATATCAGGGCTGCCAACTCTCACGCTTTGAGCGTGAGAATCACGCATTTAGCCAAATTCTCACGCCCTGTCGTGAGAAATTCTGTGATCAATGAGAATTTCAAAATTCATATCAGGTGCATGGGCCGCGGGTGTTGAAGAGCCGGGGCTGAGGGAGGGATGGAAGCAGAAGCAGCGGTGGGGACAGGTGCGGACGGGGAGCCGGGGCTGGCGAGTGTTTGCCGGGCCGATGAGTGCCGGGCTGGCGAGTGTTTGCCGGGCTCGCGAGTCGCATGCTGCAGCTCCGGCCGTGGAGCGGTGCAAGAGTCCCGGGCCGTCGGAGGCGTCGGAAGCGTTGTGCCGCAGCCGTTACTTTATGTGCCGAATTCGCCCTGGTTACCGGCATGGATCAGGCAGCGTCTCTGGAGAGAAGGAATGGGTGACGTTTCTGTTCGTGACCGTTCTATGAGTCTCTACCCGAAACCTTTAGAAGGGTCTCGACCCGAAACGTCACCCATTCCTTCTCTCCAGAGATGCTGCCTGTCCCGCTGAGTTGCTCCAGCATTTCGTGTCTCTCTTCGGTTTAAACCAGCATCTGCACCTTCTCACACAATGAGACTCAACAAGACAACTTTGCAGCTAGTACCAGGTAGTAGTCGGTTGGGGGAGAGGGGATGTTAAAGAAATCGATATTCATACTCAATATAGGAAATTAGTTGATATCTATCTTTAAATTGATATTTTGTTCATCTTTAAATGTAAGTCTTGGATTCATGTATCGTGGGAACAAATAAGCAAGATGGTAAATATAAACTACAAATTAACTTCAGAAAATGAAATGTAGAGAGGAACTTTGCCCTTCACTTTACAAAGATTAACCTCAGGGATTATGCAGTAAATGCCATTTAAATACTCTGCAACCTTGGGATAATATTGTTCATGTTCAAATCCAATAGGTAAGTCTTGATTTGTTCAATATTATAATTAGTTCAAAGATACAGCGTGGAAACAGACCTTCGGCCCCTCAAGTCCGTGCCGACCATCTGGTTCACACTGGTTCTATGTTATCCCACTTTCTCATCCACTCCCTACACACTAGGGGGCAATTTACAGAGGGCCAATTAACCTACAAACCCACACGTCTTTGGATTGTGGGAGGAAACTGGAGCACCCGGACAAAACCCACGCGGTCACAGGGAGAACGTGCAAACACCAGGCAGACAGCACCCGAGACCAGGATCAAACCCGGTTCTCCGGTGCTGTGGGGCATTAATTGTAATGCTAATACTTGGGCCTCTGCTAATATGCCGGGATGATTACCCAATATTACTGATTATTAATCATTGTATTATTGATTATATATGATGCGTCCGTTCTCCTTTATCTGTACATTGTGAGTGGCTTGCTTGCATTTACCGGATAGCACGCAACAGAAGCTATTCCCTGTAACTCGCTACGAGTGTCAATAGTAAACTAAATCAATCTATTTAGATGTTGCATTAACTGCCTGTAAAGGTGCAGCAACTGAGAATGTCATTGTTCTGATGTCGTTGCACGCCACAACTAAACACTCTTGTCTTTGTTCTACACTTGAAATTACCATATGGTGGATGTACCATATGGTACAATGAAATGCAGTTGTTGACTGAAGTTGAAGTCATTTAACGACATTTGGACAGGTACACGTGTAGGAAGGAACTGCAGATGCTGGTTTAAACCAATAGACACAAAGTGCTGGAGTAACTCAGCGGGTCAGGCAGCATCTCTGGAGGGAAGGAATGGGTGACATTTTGAGTCGAAACCCTTCTTCAGACTGAAGGTCTGGTTAATTGGCTTGGTATAAGTGTAAATTGTCGCTAGTGTATGTAGGATAATGTTAAAGTGCGGGGATCGTTGGTTGGTGCGGACTCGGTGGGCCGAAGGGCCTGTTTCCACGCTGTATCTCTAAACTGAAGCCTGTCCGGCTAGCAGGGCTGTGTAGGGCCGAGTGCCGGGACACAGTGACATCTGGCTCGGATCTCCACAAAGCCAATCACGTATCGAGCAGCGCCACAGATCAATGGGCCTCTGGTGCTTGGAGTCGGCCCACAGACCCAGAGAGGAAATTGGATGTTACTCCGGCTTTTTGTGTCTATCAGTGACTTGGAGAGTGGGCTGCACAACGAGTGATGCAACTGGTCGCAGCTCCCCTGATCTACGCTATTCCCACGCACTTGTGGACCTGTCCCACTAAGGTGACGCTTTAGGCGACTGTCAGGGACTAGTTTTACTAGCATTCACCTACGACACCTTGTGACAACCTACGACAACCCCCAACAGTAAAAGTTGTTGCCACTGTCGCTTATAGTCACTCAAAACGATCGCCTAAGTGGGACAGGCTCTTCAGGCTGTGGCTCGGTGCATCCTGGAGGACGACCAGTGGCTGCTGGAAGTAGGTACCAAGCACTGGGTAGAAATGGTGGATGATAATGGCCTTCAAATGGGGGTGGTTGGAGAAAGCATCCTGCTTGACTGCTAGATTTTCACTGACTGTAACTGCAGGAAAAATGTTCCCATTGTTGGGGGAGTTCAGAACCAGGGGTCACATTTTAAGAATAAGGGGTAGGCCAGTTAGGACTGAGATGAGGACAAACTTTCTTCACCCAAAGAGTTGTGAATCTGTGGAATTCTCTGCCACAGAAGGCAGTGGAAGCCAATTCACTGGATGTTTTCAAATGAGTTACATTTAGTTCTTGGGGCTAGCGAAATCAAGGGATATGAGGAAAAAACAGGAAAGAGGTGCTGATTTTAGATGAACAGCCATGATTATATTGAATGGCAGTGCTGGCTTGAAGGGTCAAATGGCCTATTCCTGCACCTATTTTCTACGTTTCTATGCTTGAGTATATGGCAATAAAACTCGACCACTTGATTTTGAAGCATTCATGCATGGTGGAGGTATAATGTAGTCATGGAGCGATACAGTGTGAAACAGGCCCTTCGATGCAACTTGCCCACACCCGCCAACATGTCCCAGCTACACTACCTGCTTTTAGTCCATATCGCACCAAACCTGTCCTATCCATGTATCAGTCTAACTGTTTCTTAAATGTTGGAATAGTCCCTGCCTCAACTACCTCCTCTGGCAGCTTGTTCCATACACCCACCACCCTTTGTGTGGAAAACGTTACCCCTTAAAACAGTTACCTCTTAAAATACTTCAAACAAAAAACATTGAAATCATACTTCTACAATGCACTAAAACATGATTTTAATACATCAAATTTCAAAAACGTACCTACTGTCAGAGGGGGAACACCGCCCTCCCAAACCTCCCACCGCTCAGTTGTTCCACTCCCTCACCGGATACCACCAAGGCGAGTGATCAGTGATCGCTCAGCCCCCCCACTTTCAAAACCTCTCTCTGGCCCCTGGTTCAGACAGAGAACACTGCCAGATGTGAGCGGGAGCTGAGGCCAGTTGTCCGTGATGTCTGGATCCCAATGCTTCAGCGCTTCGTGTTTCAGAGTTGGCTAATGTTATTGATTTGTAATTAGCCTGATTTGTAATTAGTTGACAAAACCTTAATTTATTAATTTGGAATATCCAGGAGGATGGGATAAGTGTGATATTAAAATGACATACAAGGTGTTAGGCTGTCTGTCACAACATACAGCCCCGATAACCCATTATTTCCTTCAGTTAAATATTGGGAAGGTAGCACTATTGTCATTTGCCACTCAACTATTATGTTTGTATACCTCACTGACTATTTCTAACCCCCCCCCTAAATTCCTTTGACAGGTTGAATAGAAATGTCCCGAACTCATTGTTTTATTAATTGAACACGTAGATGAACATCCTCAAGGAGGGTAATCAAATGGAAACTGATTCGGATGTGATGTTTAAGAGCTTGTTCAAAGAAGGAGCATATTTTAAAGGAGTGACAGAGATACTTGCAGAATAATGTGTGAGGAGGTTATTATTTGTCTTTAGTTTTAGCTTGAACCAGGACATCTTAATATGTTCCAATCCTCGGTACATATTAACTGTAATATAATAATGTATGCATGTTGGTAAGTGCAATCAAAACAAAGATCTTTTTATCATTGTTGTATGATGAATACCACAGAAAATATTATGTACACTCAAGATCACATTTAATAGGTTAATATTGCTTAAATAGATAGTTATTGGACTTTGCATTTCAGAAAAGTCCCAGCTGAGAGGAAGACAGCAAAATACTTTAAATATTGGGGGTGAAAATGATTTCAGGACAGTTTGTTAGGAAAATAAAGGAAATAGTAACAGAATACTTATACAGCTGAGTGAGTATAATTTTATGGATGAGAAATTGTATTCAACCAATTGATGACTTATTTGACAAAGTAACTAGCATGTTAGATAACAAGGAAGCCAATGGATGTAGCAAATTTTATTATACAAAATTTGTACTGTGAAGTGTCCAATAAAAGATTACCACATTATATAAGCACCTGTGAACTTGAACGTAATAGGTTAAGTCCAGGGGGTCAGATATGGGGCTTCATGCGTGGGCCAGATATATTGTCAGTGCAGAGGGGCTTGGAGCAAGGCCAAGTGTGCATCCAGAGTCAAGGTCTGGAATAGTACTAGATGTGCAGTCAAAGCTGGGACAATGGGAGTGTTCAGCACCTGGAACCTAAGCAGGTAAGCAGCTATGATCAGGGTAGAATAGGGGGCCAGGTGTAAGGCTGGACTCAGGGTCAGGAATGAGAAAAGGTATGCAACTGGAGTCAGGGTCAGGAGTAGTACCAGGTGTGCAGTGAGACCCAGGTTGGTCAACATGGGCCAAGTGCTTGATTATAATCTGATTTCCATACATGAATACACTAAGATCATTCACGTTCTGCACCAGTTGATCAGAGCCTGGCTCTACTGTGGAATGTAACTAGGAATGTAATTTAGCCGGTGAGACCAAGCGGAGGCTTGGCGATCGTTTCGCCGAACACCTCCGCTCAGTCCGCATTAACCAACCCGACCTCCCAGTGGCTCAGCACTTCAACTCCCCCTCCCATTCCGTATCCGACCTCTCGGTCCTGGTCCTCCTCCTCGGCCAGAGTGAGCAACACCGCAAGTTGGAGGAACAGCACCTCATATTCCGCTTGGGGAGTCTGCATCCTTTGGGCTTGAACATTGAATTTTCTCTATTCTGTTAACCCTTGCTGTCTCCTCCCCTTCCCACCTCTCCCTCAGCCCTCGGGCCCTGGCATTCCCTCTCTCTCTATCTCCCTCCCCCACCCTAGTCACACCAGCTTCTCATTTTCACACCACAAACAGCTTACAATGGCTTGTTCCTTTTATCATCGATACATTTTTGCATATCTTTCATTCATTGTTCTTTATCTCTCCACATCACTGTCTATATCTCTCGTTTCCCTGATCCCTGACCAGTCTGAAGAAGGGTCTCGACCCGAAACGTTGCCTATTTCCTTCGCTCCTTAGATGCTGCTGCACCCGCTGAGTTTCTCCAGCCTTTTGTGTACCCATGTAATTTAGCCTAACCTTATTCATAGCTAATCCAATTTAAAGTATAAATATTACATTCAAGTGTAAGTTTAAAAGTCTCGCTACAGTATGCACCAGATTGCACAATTCCAAGCCCCCTCGCACACCCCCCGCCCCCCCCCCCTCCCCCCCCCCCCCCCCCCCCCCCCCCCCCTCCACGGTCTCTCGCAATTTCTCAATCCCAACTCTCACCCAATGTTGGCAGCCCTATCTATATTGAGATTACTCCTAGACACAAAAAGCTGGAGTAACTCAGCGGGACAGGCAGCATTTCTGGAGAGAAGGAATGGGTGACGTTTTAGGTCGGGACCCTTCTTTGGACCCAACCCCGAAACAAATACCAGACATCCCAGTTCGGACCCGATCCGGATTAATGACATTTTCTCGGTGCTTGCCTGCACCTCCATCTTCTACCTCATGGATTCCAGCTCCAGTTCCAGACATCCCAGTTTGGACCCAACCAAGATTATTTAATCTTCGACTGGGATTACTCCTATAACCTATTCTTTGCCGTGCTTTTAAGCCACTCATTGGAGAATAGATCATATTTAGGTTTGGTTCAAAAGAACGGAAAATATATTCTGTTCTTGCAACTTGCATTTACTGGAGTTTTTTTTATAAAGCAGTAGAATGCCGTGGGTGCGGAATAACACCAGCATTTGCAACACGATGAAAACCCTCTATTAAAATGCTAAGACTTTAGCACAAATGAAAACCCTGCATTAAAGCTATAATGTTGACATAGACCTGCCTCCACACTCTTACTCTCATTCTCCACACAAAAGAAAGTTTAAAAAAAATCTTTAACAGAAATCCTTAAAAAGACAAACAGGTGAGGAAAAACAGTAAAAGATGTGAGAATATATAAATAGAATTAGGACTGGCAACATCTGTGAAGTGATTAGCCGGTCAGTCATTGTTTTTGGTTTTCTCCCCTGAGGTCCTTCGTTCTCTAATGTTAACTTTTGTTTCTCGACAGATGCTGTCCAATCTGATCATCTTTTCAGATTTCCAGTAAATGCAGTATTTTTTTTCCTTTGCAAAATGTTATATGTATTTATATGTATATGTATTTCAGTCACTGCATGCATTTACAGCAGGTAGTGAAGAAGGCGAATAGCATGTTGGCTTTCACAGCGAGAGGATTTGCGTATAGGAGCAATGAGGTCCTATTGCAGTTGTACAGGGCCCTGGTGAGACCGCACCTGGAGTATTGTGTGTAGTTTTGGTCTCCTAATTTGAGGAAGGACATTATTGCTATTGAAGGAGTGCAGCCTAGGTTCACCATGTTAATTCCAGGGATGGCGGGACTGACATATGATAAAAGAATAATAAACTGGGCTTGTATTCAGTGGAATTTAGAAGGATGAAAGGGGATGTTAAAGAAACATATAAAAATCTTTAAGGATTGGAAAGGCTAGATGCAGGAAAAATGGTCCCGATGTTGAGGGAGTCCAGAACCAGGGTTCATAGTTTAAGAATAAAGGGTAGGTCATTTAGGACTGAGATGAGGAAAAACATTTTCACCTAGAGATTTGTGAATCTGTGGAATTCTCTGCCACAGAAGGCAGTGGAGGCAAATTCACTGGATGCTTTCAAGTTGGATATTGTTCTTAGGGCTAATGGAATCAAGGGATATGGGGAGAAAACAGGAACAGGGTACTGATTTAGGATGATCAGCGATAATCATATTGAATGGCGGTGCTGACTCGAAGGGTCGAATGGCCTACTCCTGCACCTATTTTACTTCGGAGTCACGTGAGTGACTATGTGAAGAAGCCCCGCCTGGCGCTTGATCGGCATTACGTCGATGCTGACGGCAGAGCAAGAGCTGCAGAGGCAGCTCCTCTACAGCAGTAGGTACGGGCCCTCAGGTAAGTGCAGTTGAAATACTTACAGGGCATATCCAAACTCCGTGGCTGGTGTATAGAGCCCCCAGGAGTTAAAAAGAAACGGAATTTAAAAGAAAAAATAAAACAAAAATTAAAATGAAAAGAAAAAACTCCGGGGGGAAAAAACGGAGTTAAAAAGCGTCCCAGGGGAAAACTCACGATCGGGCCGGCAGATTAGTGCGGAGCCGGTTCCGATACCGGTGGCCGTTAAAATTACCGTTAGGGAGACTTTAGTTGTTCCACAAACTTTTGGCTATGAGGAAAAACTGAGTTTGAAAGTTAAAAAGAAAAGAAAATACTCCGGGGGGAAAAAACAGAGTTTAAAAGTTAAAAAGGAAAATAAATACTCTGGGTGAGAAAACAAAGTTTAAAAGTTAAAAAGAAAAGAAAAAACTTCAGATGGAAAAACTCCAGTGGAGAGGAAAAAATATAAAAGTCAGAGAGGCCATGATTTAAAAAGTTCTAATAAAAAGGCCTCCAGACAAAAAAGCTTTATGGCTTAAAATTAATGGAGAAAGACTCCAAAAATAAAAAAATATCAACTAAAGGGTTTAAAAAGGCCCAGAATATTCCCAAAAACAGGCCCTGAGGGGTTTCCATATATTAATATATATGGTGGAATTTATCAATGTGGGAATATCTACCTCAGATTGTTTTGGAGGTAGTCTCCTTGAGGAACAACTCAGGAGTAACTAGGGCAGTAAAAGAATATGAAAAAACTGACCCTAAAGGTCCATTGAGAGTGGTGGCTGGTCATAAAGTACCCACCACAGCACAAATATATATATATAGGTGTACTAGGTACGATACATGAATGAAGGAGTGAGGCCATGGAAAGTAACCATGGAAACCAAAATTAACTGGTCTCTCACCAAAGCTGTTATGGTTGAAACAGCAGAGTTATTGATAAAACATTTTATGTTTTATTAAGGTATCAACGGTGAATCCGATTATGGTACCCAAGTCTCAATTATATGGAGACATAAGGAAATACGATTTCAAAGTATTTCAAGCTGGTGTGTGGCATCACTACTTAGGTAAAACAAATAACCAACATTGTGCAATAACCAACGGATAAATCAAAGACATTGATTACAAAGAAAAGACTATTGGTCATTAAACTTTGGAAAAATTATGATCCAATGTAAAGATTTGATAATGGATCAAAACAAAGGCAGGAGTATGATAAATAAATATTTATCCAACACAGCCTTATGTGAATCCATATGATTGGGAAGAAAAGGCTTCATGTACATTTGAAGAGGTGCAAAAACCTGTTACAGAAGAAGTTGATGAAATCTCCAATTGTGGGAGATTACAGGTGTGTTATGATCAATAATATGGCATAACAAAGGGTTGATTTATTTTAATGCGTAAAATGAATTGGTTCACCTGTATAGGAAAACCTAAAAATTGATTTTAGGTTTGCACCCAAAATATCTCCAATAAAGAAGAGGTACGTAAATTTGTATCATAAATTTCCCCAGGGAAAAAGATGTGGTGGTAAAGCCATACAAGACATCATTTTAAATACACTTTTATAGTAAAAACATTTTATTAAAATGGACATCTTCAACATTGGAAAACAGTTGTTATTAACAAATTGTTAATCATTCCTATAAGACTCGAAGGATTGGATTTTTAGTACCAATTTATTATCATATTTACAGGTGCTTGAAATTAATTAGAATGGGTCAGCTGTGCAAGTTAAGACATTGTCTAATGGATTAAACTCAGTTCCAGGCTGTTCACATAATTACTGGAACAACAATTGCACTGATAAGAAAATCAGCACTTGCACTAATGAGGACATGGTCATGGTTTATCTTGATCACATTTTAAATTGGAAGGTTGATCAGGAGTCAGCTGCAAATTAGTGCAGCAATTACAAGCCTGTTGAGGGGCAAGGGTCCTGACCCATCCAATAAAAACTATGTTTTAGGCATTCATAAACATTCCTAAATTACTATTCTGGGTTTAGGAGTAATTCAGCACCATATGAGGGGGAAAAATGTTTTCCAAGATACAAATATGTCTCATTGCTTTGTTGACAAACTTTGTCCCTCCATCAGAGAAGGAGCTTAGGTAAAAGAGTAAAAAAGCTCCAAAAAAGGGAAAACACAAGCATTATAAGAGTATGCAGGCCTTTTTTGACAGGCCTATGCAAATACCAAAAGATACATTATCAGAATTAAAGTGGTGGATAGAAAAGGTTCCACAAGCTGCTTTAAATATATAAGCTTAGCAGCCATTGCAAGCTGAAGCAAGTATTATCGGATGATGGATAGCTTCTGTGATTATTTGGGTTAAGATAAGTATAATATCTATTCTTATCAAGTTAATGTTTGATACGTCCCTTGTTTAGGGGACTACGGACAATAACACCAGGGAATTGCAAATGGATTGTCCTAAGAAATTTTTCTCCAAACATTTGATATTAATTATTGGAGTATCAGGAGCTTTTATGGATTAAATGCCTATTGTTCTATTATGAAAGTGTGCATGTCATATCATCTGAACAATACCACGGCTGTGGCATATATCAGTCACATGAGTCAAGTAAGATCATTATCAAGTGATTTATCAATTTTGGGTAACCAGGATGTGGCCTATTTTGCTAAAAATGTTTTAGTTCAGCTGCTTATCTCTAAGGAGCAGCAGACAATGTTGTCGCAGACAACAAATCAGGGGAAAAACATTGTCAGACATTAATATGGATTACTTACCATTAATCTGGTTGTTTATATCCTTATAGATTAAATCACCGATCTCTCAAATGTTCCCGTGGGAAAACCGAGAGCAGGAGCGGTGGATGCATTTCGCTAAATTACAGGGCTGAGGATGTTTCTATGTTTCTATGTTCTTTTATGTTCCTCATTTTTGTCTGATAGGGCAGTGTCTGATGAAAATGTAGCAGGACACTGCCAGGGGCGCTTTGGTGGCCCAAACCAGACCTTCATGGTTCTCATTAATGTTGAGAGTGATGTTGAACCAGTTATGGTGACTCATAGTTGCAGTAATTTATTGTTGTATAAATTCATCCAGGGCATGAAGATATGAATTTGGTTATCTGCAGGTTTGACCAGACCATTATAACAGTTTGACGGTTAAAAAGGTCTATGAATGTTTTAACTAATATAACAATATAACAATTATGTACAAAAGGAATATTTTACCTGCAATTTGGTGAAATAGTTTTAAAAAACAATATTTTGTTTGTAAGAAATTGGAAGTCTTTTGCAGACAGTAAAAGTTATTTTATCATATTAGATATATGGGAATTCCTTGTGGATTGCATTTTTTCTCAGCATCTAAGTGATAGAGCCAATACTAGAGCTCATAGTGTTTATCGTCCTATTTAGGACAATTGCTGACCAAGAAGTTATCAGGTTCATTCGTAATATCCCGATATGAAAAAGGAATATATATATATATTCTGACCAAAGTACAGAAGTTGGGGGATCAGCATAGTCATAACTTGCCTTAGGCAATGGACTCCAATTCTATCAATGATTCAAAAAATTAACATTGAAAGTAATAATGCTCTTGACTTTAGTATCAGCATAAGAGTGCAAACATTGCAAATGTTACGTTAAATAATTGCATGTGGCTACAGATTACATTATCTTATATGTTTATGAATTTAACAAACAAAGCAGACCAAGAAGAGCTGGAACCAAGGTAAAATTTAAGCATATCCTGTCGGCCAAAAATTGTGTGGGGGTCAACATTGACTCAATATGTTAAAGTAGGTAAGTGTCTCTGTGGTGGTGAGACAGCACTACTTATTACACACAAAAACCACATTAAGTATCAGTAAAAACTGATGGTTCTAGATATTTATATTCTAGATGGTTAAAACATGTTTGAAACTCAGTGGAACTAGACATTGAGATGTGGAAAATCACTCCATTAAGGAGGTAGATACATTCATAGGAATGGCACAGGATGGGCCGCTCGAGCGAAGATTCAAGGCCGCAGGAGGGTGTAAAATAAATATTAAAGTTACAAGGAACCAGTCATGGTGTCAGGATTGGACACGGAATGTTGGGTTCTCTGTAATTGTTGCTTTGTTTATACTATCAAATTATATTATCAATTGATATTTTGGTGATAAATTTGCCTTTCAATGGAAAGGGCATTACTTTCATTCTTTTATAATGGGAAAAAATTTATCGCATAAACTGAGGCAATGTTTGGGAAAAAATGTGTTATTTGCTCATTACTGTGTTGATTGAGCCAGATTGTCGTATGGAATGAGTCTACGACATAAAAAACACAGAAGCTACAAAATCTTCACGTAGTCACTCACGTGACTCCGAAGTAAAATAGTAAGATTAAACGAGAACTTACCAGTTTGAAGTTTGATCGTTATTTTATGAGGAGTAACGATGAGGGATTACGTGCCCTCCACTCCCGACCCTCATAAAATAAATGATCATCTGGTAGTTCTAAATCTATGTTGAGCCTTACTATCTTACTCCAGCTATTATGTTCTGTGTTTTTCATGCCGCTGCTTTGAAGTATGCCGATCAAGCACCAAGCGGGGCTTCTTCACGTAATCCCTCATCGTTACTCCTCATAAAATAACGATCAAACTTCGAACTGGTAAGTTCTCGTTTAATCTTGCTATTTTCATTGTTTCTATGTTAAAAACGGTATGCCAATGTTTGGCTTGAGATGATTATTTGGAAGAAAAATAATGTATAACTGAAAGTCTCAAGCCTAACTTCACCCAGGGTTAAAAACTAGGGATAGAGAATGTCAAAGATCAATATAGAGCACAGTTTGTTTTCAAGCTTGTATAGCAACCTCTAGGATCTATCAGTCAATAATTTCTATCGGAAGCAGTGGTTGTGGATTCCAGCTCTCAACAAAAGACACAAAGTGCTAAAGCATCTCTGGAGAACATGAATAGGGGACGTCATTTGTCTGACCCACTGAGTTACTCCAGCACTTTGCGTTTTTTTTGTGTAAATTAGCATCTGTGGTAACGTTTCATCTTCTTATTCAAGCTCTCAATGCTTCACCCTTAATGTTAGGCATTTAAGGCCATCTAAGATCATTCATGGAATGTCCCTGCTGCAAAAATGTTCAATTGAGGCAATAATACTGACAGGAGAAGAAATGTCTTCACGTTAAAAATTAGAGCCATAGAGTTATACAGTATGGAAATAGGCCCTTCAGCACAACCTGCCCATGCCAACCAAGGTGCCCCATCTATACTAGCCCCCGCTGCCTGCATTTGACTCACAACTCTCTAAACCTTTCCTACCCATGTTCCTAATCAAATGTCTTTTAAATGTTGTTATATTACCTTTCCCCTCTCACCTTCAACCGATGTAACTTGGTTTTTGATCCCCCTACTCTGTGAATGTAACCTGTCTAGTCCCCTCATGATCTTATACACCTCTATAAGATCACCCCTCACCCTCCTGCCCTGCAAGGAATAAAGTCCTAGCCTACCCAACCTCTCCCAATGGCTCAGGCATTCAACTTCTGACAACATCCTCATTAATCTTCTCTGCACTCTTTCCATCCGGACAAAATCCTTCCTACAGCAGGGTGAGCAAAACTGAACACAATACTCCAAAAGCGGCCTCACCATTGCCTGGTACAGTTGGAACATAACATCTCAGCTTCAATAAATTTTGCAATTTGTTTTTAGCCTCACAGTTCTACCAGTGCTATCGACCACATTTGATAATGAACTCACTAAATCTTGGGATATGAGGTCTCCATTTATAAACAGTGGGGACTGGGATAGTTGTTGGCTAGGGATTGTTATTAGAAATTATCTAATTCAATATCTCTGATTAGAGAGGATAAAGAGATTGGAGAGTGGTGCCCAAAAACGGAACCATCCTACCAACAACTGGAGAGTGGTCCTGAATGCTTTGGCACCTCAGTAGAGTAATGTTGATTTGAGATTAAGGGTGAACCATAACCTTACTGAGTGGTGCAGCAGGCTCAAGGGTTCACTGCAGCCTTATACTGATTCATTATCTTGTGTTCTTATAAATTCTGATCATTGCAGACACTTTGTTTTGCTGGAAATAGATAATTTAATGAGAAGTTCGGCATGTCCCCAACAACTCTCACCAACCTTTCCAGATGTGCTGAGAAAGCATTTTATCGGGATGCATCAGAGCATGGTTTGGAAACAGCTCCATCCAAGACATCAAGAAATTGCAGAGAATTCTGGTCGCAGCCCAGACCTTTCAGGTAAACTAATCTCCCTCCCATTGACTCCATGTACACTTCACACTGCCTCGGCAAGGCCACCAGCAAAATCAAGGATGAGTCTCACCCCGGACACTCCCTCTTCTATCTTCCATCAGGCAAAAGGTACAGAAGTGTGAAAAATCATACCTCCAAATTTAGGGACAATTTCTTCCAAGCTGCCATCAGGCAACTGAACCATCCTATGACTAACTAGAGAGCGGTCCTGACCTATCATCTACCTCACTGGAGACCTTTGGATTATCTTTAATCAGACTTTATTTTGCACTAAATGTTATTCCATTTATCATGTGGTCTATTCCTCTCATTATTTTATACACCTTTATAAGATAACCCCTCATCCTCCTGTGCTCCAAGGAATAGAGTCCTAACCTGTTCAACCTCTCCCTGTAGCTCAGGCCTTCGAGCTCTGGCAACATCCTCTTAAATCTTCTCTGCACCCTTTCCAGTAAGACATCATCTTTCTTATAATATGGTGCCCAAAACGGAACACAATACCGAACTAAATGTAGCCTCACAAACGTCTTATATAATTGCGACATGACCTCCCAACTTCTATACTTGATGCTCTGACTGACGAAGGCCAATGTGCCATATTTCATGGTGCTAAGGGAAGCAAGGGAAAACATTGCTGAGGCTCTGACGAAGAATTTTAAATGTTCATTGACCAGAGGTGAAGTGTCAGATGTCTGGAGAACAACAAATATAGCACCTTTATTCATGTCAAATATAGTACCTTCATGATGTCAGCAAGTCTAATGTTAAGTCAAGCTTATTGTCATATGCACAAGTACGATGAGATATAGGCAGAATGATATGGCCTGGATTTTGCATTTGAAAAGGTTTGTTTCTTGTCCTTCACCTCTGACAGTTACCAAGGGTGTTTTCACAGGCTTGTTAGGAGCGATTTGTTGCAAGAATACGGAGAATTCAAACAACATGTGACCTGATCAAGTAGCAAAGGGATTTTTTTCAATCATTGAGATTGATAGGTCCACACTTGGACTGCAGACTGGGAACTAGGGAGTGAATATACTGAAAGCAACCATTATATTTCAATTGTACAAGGTGTCAAATAAAATCTGGACATCCAAAAAGCGATAAGAGAGATAAAATAGACAACAGAATAACCACAAAAAGCTAATTTTATTGCATCTGCAGGGACTGAGACTTCACTTATGTACAAATATATTTTCAGACCCAAAGAGGTGGTTTTGTGGAAAAGACCATGTTACATAGAGCATAACAAAACCTCAATTGGTCATGAATGCACTAACCCTAAGACATACAGTACTAGCATTTTTAGTGCTCGACCACATAAGTTCAAGGGGTCAATTGACGTGTGATTGCATCCACGTTTTCTCTGATTATACATGTGAAAAATACTTGAATGTGCACTTGAAGAACTGTGACCAGCCGGGAGTGGAGTTAGCTCTTTTTAACTGACACGGGCGTGATGGACCAGATGGCTTCTTTCTGTGTCATGAATTTTCAATGGTGTCTGTCAGCAACTCACTCCACAGGAAAGCAAGATATCTGTGACAACAATTTAATGACACCCACAATTAATTGATTACACGTGAGGCTGCCAGATGTTCCTGTCAGTTATGTGGTAACAGTTGTGTGTACCAGTAGGTTCACCGTTATTAATGCAGCAAGATCTGGGTCAATATATTTGACTAATTTTGGTTCAGGAATATTTTCCTGGAAATTTAGGGTGGCAGCGATAGAGTTGCTGCCTTACACCGCCGGAGACCCAGGTTTGATCCTGACTGCAGGTGCAGTCATAGAAACATAGAAACATAGACAAATAGGTGCAGGAGTAGGCCATTCGGCCCTTCGAGCCTGCACCGCCATTCAATATGATCATGGCTGATCATCCAACTCAGTATCCTGTACCTGCCTTCTCTCCATACCCCCTGATCCCTTTAGCCACAAGGGCCACATCCAACTCCCTCTTGAATATAGCCAATGAACTGGCCTCAACGACCTTCTGTGGCAGAGAATTCCAGAGACTCACCACTCTCTGTGTAAAGAATGTTTTCCTCATCTCGGTCCTAAAGGAATTCCCCCTTATCCTTAGACTGTGACCCCTTGTTCTGGACTCCCCCAACATCGGGAACAATCTTCCTGCATCTAGCTTGTCCAACCCCTTAAGAAATTTGTAAGTTTCTATAAGATCCCCCCTCAATCTTCCAAACTCCAGTGAGTACAAGCCAAGTCTATCCAGTCTTTCTTCATATGAAAGTCCCGACATCCCAGGAATCAGTCTGGTGAACCTTCTCTGAACCCCCTCTATGGCAAGAATGTCTTTCCTCAGATTTGGAGACCAAAACTGTACGCAATACTCCAGGTGTGGTCTCACCAAAACCCTGTACAACTGCAGTAGAACCTCCCTGCTCCTATACTCAAATCCTTTCGCTATGAATGCTAACATACCATTTGCTTTCTTCACTGCCTGCTGCACCTGCATGCCTACTTTCAATGACTGGTGTACCATGACACCCAGGTCTCATTGCATCTCCCCTTTTCCTAATCTGCCACCATTCAGATAATAGTCTACCCTCATGTTTTTGCCACCAAAATGGATAACCTCACATTTATCCACATAATACTGCATCTGTCATGCATCTGCCCATTCACTCAGCCTATCGAAATCACCCTGCAGCCTCTTAGCATTCTCCTCACACCTAACTATACTCCCCAGTTTGGTGTCATCTGCAAATTTGGAGATGTTGCATTCAATTCCCTTGTCCAAATCATTAATGTATATTGTAAATAGCTGGGGTCCCAGCACTGAGCCTTACGGTACCCCACTAGTCACTGCCTGCCATTCTGAAAAGGACCCGTTTACTCCTACCCTTTGCTTCCTGTCCGCCAGCCAGTTCTCTCTCCACATCATTATTGAACCACCAATACCGTGTGCTTTAAGTTTATATACTAATCTCTTATGCGGGACCTTGTCGAAACCCTTCTGAAAGTCCAGATATAACACATCCACTGGTTCTCCCCTATCCACTCTACTAGTTACATCCTCGAAAAATTCTATAAGATTCGTCAGACATGATTTACCTTTTGTAAATCCATGCTGACTTTGTCCAATGATTTCACCACTTTCCAAATGCGCTGCTATCCCATCTTTAATAACTGACTCTAGCAGTTTCCCCACTACCGATGTTAGACTAACTGGTCTGTAATTCCCCGCTTTCTCTATCTCTCCTTTTTTTAAAAGTGGGGTTACATTAGCTATCCTCCATACTCCAGAATCTAAGGAGTTTTGAAAAATTATCACTAAGGCATCCACTATTTCCGTGGCTACCTCCTTGAGCACTCTGGGATGCAGACCATCTGGCCCTGGGGATTGATCGGCCTTTAATCCGTTCAATTTACCCAACACCAGTCTGTACGGAGTTTGTACGTTCTCCCCGTGACATGAGTGGGTTTTTTCCGGGTGCTCCAGTTTCCTCCGACACTCTAAAGATGTACGGGATTGTAGGTTAATTGACTTGGTATAATTGTAAATTGTCCCTAGTGTGTGTCGGATAGTGCTAGTGTATGGGATGATTACTGGTTGGCGCGGATTCAGTGGACTGAAGGGCCTGTTCCCGTACTGTATCTCTAAACTAAACACAAAACCAAAATTCGTCCATCCTGCCATAATGAATCGCCATGAAATCTTTGATATCCACGTACCCACAGTCTGAAAAAGGGTCCCGACCCAAAACATCACCCATCCATTTTCTCTCGAGATGCTGCCTGGCCCGTTGAGTTAATCCAGCACTTTCTGTCTCTCTTTGGTATATACCAGCATCTGCAGTTCCTTTCTACCCACATTGATATGCAGGGAATGGAGGGGTACGAATCACATGCACATTGAGGATATTAGTTTAATTTAGCATCCTGTTTTGCACAAACAATGTGTTCCCGTTCTATATTGTTCCATTCTTTGCTCTAAATCACTGGCAAGAAAGTGAAACTTTGCTTCAACGTGCCATCCAAATGATAGTCCAATGCAGAATTTAGAATTGTGGTAGAATATTCAGATTGACGATATGTTCAAATCTCTGGAGTAGGACTTTAACCCAATAAATCAGATGAGAGTAATATTGCTGAGCTAATGCTTCCATATATATTTGAAAGGTTTTAATCTTTCAACTTTCTGAAAATTGCAACTATACAAGATATCACAAATTAAAATTATATGATTTGTGACAGTATTGTAGTTGATTCAGATTTTGCTCTGAAGCCATTGAAGGGGAGCTCTGCGCATCTGGGTGAATATGAGCCCCAGAGCAAGACAGCACACGAACAGGCCCACAATGTCTGTGCTGAACATAATGCCATGACCAACTCTTATATGCTTGCACATAATCCATATCCCTCCATTCCCTGCATAGCCATGTGCTATCCAAAATTGCCTCTAGAGCATCAGCCTCAAACACCAGTGCAGCTGCACATTCCAGGCACTCACCATCCTCTGTGTAAAATACTTGCCCCACACATCTCCTTTCAACTTTGCCCCACACCTTCAGGCTATGGCCTCTAATAGTTGATTTTTCCATCCTGTGAAAAAGGTTCTGACTGAGTACCCTATCTATGGCAGGTGTACTCAATGGCAATGTCAAGGTGTGTGTGTGCAAGGCATGTGTCCATGGGAGCAGGCATGTTCCTTCAGAGTGTTTAATTTTGGCAGAGTAGCAATGAGTGCAAGGTGGATTGCATTGACTCGACATGGATGGACATTGTATGTGTAAGCTTCAGAGAGGACTGCAATAAACAAAGGTGTTATAATTTCATATCTAAATCCACAGCTGCTTTAATAGGCACAGAATTCATCCTCATACCCATTAGGAAAATGCATTATACAGCACAGAAACAAAACCTCAGCCTCTAGTTTGAGATTTTTGCGCTAGGAGGACATCTGAAATCTTTCCTGCAATGCTTTCCTTAAAATCCTATAGGTCAATATAGGTAGGATTAGCTCCTGCAGAATGATTATAGGGAGTTTGGAAAGAGGTTGAGCAGCAGAACCTTGAGGCTGGTCATCTCTGGATTACTTCCAGAGCCATGTGCTAATGAAAGAAGAAACAGAAGGATAGGCTGATGAGCTGGCGAGAGGGTAAGGATTCGGATTTTTGGATCATTGGGACCTCTTCTGGACCAGAGGAGACCTGATCAGGAGGGACGGGTTGCACTTGAATTGGAGGAGGACCAATATTTGGGAGGGGTGGATTTGCTACGCAGAACGGTTTGAACGAGATAGTTAGTTTAGTTTTGTTTTGTTTATTGTCACGTGTACCGAGGTGCAGTGAAAAGCTTTTGTTGCATGCTATCCAGTCAGCAGAAAGACTATACATGATTACAATCAATCCATTTACAGTGCATCGATACATGATCATGGATTAACGTTTAGGTGCAAGGTAAAGCCAGCAAAGTCTGATCAAGGATAGTCCGAGGGTCATCAATGAGGTAGGTAGTAGTTCAGCACTGTTCTCTAGTTGTGGTAGGATGATTCAGTTTCCTGATAACAGGTGGAGAGAAACTGTCCCTGAATCTGGTGGTGTGCGTTTTTACACTTCCATACTTCTTGCCTGATGGGAGAGGGGAGAAGAGAGAATGGCCAGGGTGCGACTTGTCCTTGATTATGCTGCTGGCCTTGCCGAGGCAGCGTGTGGTATAAATGGAGTCAATAGAAGGGAGATTGGTTTGTGTGATGGTCTGGGCTGTGTCCACAATTCGCTGCAATTTGTTGCGATCTTGGATGGAGCTGTTCCCAAGCCAAGCTGTGATGCATCCTGATAAAATGCTTTCTATGGTGCATCTGTAGAAGTTGGTGAGAGTTGTAGGGGACATACCGAACTTCCTAAGCCTTCTAAGAGAAGTAGAGATGTTGGTGTGCTTTCTTGGTCGTTGCTTCAACATGGGTGGTCCAGGAGAAGTTGATTGTGATATTGACTCCTAGAAAGTTTAGGTTTTCAACCATCTGTACTTCAACACCGTCAATGCAAACTGGGGTATGTGTACCACTTCACTTCCTGAAGTCGATCACTATCTCCTTTGTCTTGCTGACATTGACAGAAAGGTTGTCGTCTCCTTCCTCCACTCCGTCTCATCATTATTTGATATCTGGCCCACAATGGTGCTGTCTGCGAATTTTTAAATTTAATTATATGTGTACATGGCTGCACAGTCGTGGGTGTACAAGGAGTGATGATAGGGGCTGAGAACACATCCTTGCGGAGCCCTTGTGTTGAGGATTATCGTGGAGAATGATTTGTCCCCTATACTCACTGATTGGGGTCTGTTGGTCAGGATGTCGAGGATCCAGTTGTAGAGATGAGTGCTGACTCCAAGTCCTGCGAGTTTGGTGATAAGCTTGGATGGTATAATGGTATTGAAGGCAGAGCTGCAGTCTATGAATAGGAATCTGACTAAGGGTCTCTCTCTTATCCAGGTGTTCTAGGGATGAGTGTAGGGCTAGGCTGATGGCATCATCTGTGGACCTGTTGTGGTAGGCAAACTGCAATGGGTCAAGGCCGCTGAGTAGACTGGATTTAATGCGTTCCATAACTAGTCTCTCAAAACATTTCATGATGGTGGATATCAAGGCCACTGGACGGTAATCATTTAGGCATGGGAAGGGGATGGGTTCCAGAGCAGATTGGAGGCCAATGAAACGTTGGGGGCTAAAGCTGTACCAAAATGGACCAAGACAAACAGATAGGACATGCAGGAGGAGTATTACTAATAGAGAGGAAAAACTAGTGGTTTAAAGTGCATTAGTTTCAATGCAAGAGTCTTACCAGGTAAATTGGAGAGTAATTAGCATACTTTTAGTTCTATGTTCCTGAGGGTGTATATTTACAGCTGGCATTGCCCCATGAATAGCCACTTTATCTATCGATCATAAATACTTTAAGAACATTATTTAGCTGAGAAGAGTCTTTTTTATGCATAAACCTGGTAACAAAATGATAATTAAAAAATACATTCTGCGTGTAACGCAGCATAAATTGTATATTTCAGTGGGTATGGACCACCTTAAAACACACTTGGATTTCTATTATTTATCTAAAAACAAGCATAGAATCTCTCACTAATTTGTTACAAGGGGATAATTTATGTTCGGGTTTTGCTATTTACTAGTCAAGATTTTATTGGAAAATCTATGGAAGACCAGTAAATATTAAGCAAGGTTGTAGTTGCTCCAATTTTCCAAAGATGTCAGCAATCGTTTTCTGTGAAGCTTTCCAGACATTCGGGGTTGGAGCTTAATTCAGGCCCCTGTGGACATGGGCCCACTGTACATGACTGCTGTTCATTCAGCCTTCAAAGTATTGGTTTGGGAATATCATTTTGAATCTCGAGGATGGGATACGGGAAATGGTGTAACTCGTAACTATAGCAACTCAAGCCTAATTGCTGCTGCTGAGCTGTCTAGTCATCACAGTAGCATCAAGAAGAATACAGGAACACACTCTTTGCAAGAACAGGCTCAACCCACAACAGGCTCCGCAAAACCATTGTCTTATCTCTGTGGCAATCATCATACTGATCTCTACCATTCCAGAAATAAGACATTCTGAGAAATAAGGCCAGCACACTGGTGTTATAGATATAAGCTTTTCCAATCAATGAGCTAGAGGAGAGGAGGGGCGAGGAGAGTTTTTGATAGGCAGGTGTGTGGACAAAGGCCAGAGATGAAAAGACAAAAGGTGTGAGGTGAGAACAGAAGTGGTGTGAGTCATGAAGCCAGAGGAAGGAATATTGGTAGAAGGAGAGGGGGAGGGGAGAAGAAACAAGGTGGGGCACAGGGGCAGGGGAGATAGGTCGGGTTATTTGTAGATGAGTTATATAAATCAGTTAGGAACATGTGGTGCTGTTCATCAGTGAGGCCAAGCGTAGACTCGGCAACCGTTTCTCTGAACATTGGTGCTCTGTCTGCCATGCAAGCTGAATATATCAGTTGCTAGCCATTTTAACTCCCCTTCCCATACTGACCTTTCTGCCCTGGGCCTCCTTCATTCCCAGAGTAAGGCCACATGCAAACTGGAAGACCAATGCCTCATAATCCGCCTGTGGACACTGTGGGTTATAACCTGTTGGTATGAACGTTGAATTGTCCAATTTTAGGTAACTAACTGACAAACGGTCCTTCCTTCTTTCCCCTCACCGCTTCCATGATGTTGCGATACAGTACCTCATTTGTAAAAGTTACTTTTGTTTTATTTGACCCTAAAAATGCTGATGGAGTCTTTGGTGATTGTTTAGCACTCCTCCACATCGAACAGATAAGTAATCTTCATTGGGCTCCAACATTGAATGTCATCTGTCACTGGTGTGGAGATAGTTGAGGTACGTAGGGTGGTTCCTCTGATAGTCTGTCAGTGCTCAGACCATTTTGAGTCTGAACTCATGGCAACTTGCTGAATTACTGCGGGCATTAATAGCTCCCAATGGATATTCATGGAATAATTTTAAAAGATTACTCAGTGCATAAAAATGATTGAATGTTGATTAGTAGTTCAGATCATTAATTTAGTATGATGCAGCCTTTGGTACGGATAATGAATATTTTGATGAAGTGAGCCTTTTGAATACAATGGAGTAGTGGGTTGAAATTAGGAAATTATGGCAGGAACAACAGGTGGTGTTATGCATCCTGAGCCTCCAGACAAAATAACTGTGGGGATGGTGGGCAGGGTGAGTGGTTGGTTGGGTGAAGCGGGATGTTAAGATTAGACACAAAAAATTGGAGTAACTCAGCGGGACAGGCAGCATCTCTGGAGGGAAGGAATGGGTAACGTTTCGGGCCAAGACCCTTCTTCGGTCTGAGTTACTCCAGCTTTTATGTGTCTATCTTCGGTTTAAACCAGCATCTGCAGTTCTTTCTTACACATGCTAAGATTAGAGTTGCAAACATGGTGAGATAAGAAATATTGCAGAGTAATTTTGTGGGGTAACCTCAATATGTTCTTGCTGGGCCTCTTTGCTCTATGACACATGGAACTGATTGAGCCGTACTTGGTACTTTATTCAATGGTATTTTGTTGTCACATGTACCTAGGTGCAGTGAAGTCTTTTCTTGCATCCAGTTGAGTAAAAATCACACGGAAGGGAGAAGAAGTGTGCCTGTCATCAGCCGAACACACCAGTGCCTGTTGTAAAGGTGTTCCAGGGCAGAGTGGAGAGTTAGCGAGATTGTATTTGTTGTTGATCTGTTGTTGCGGTGGGCAAATTGAAATGGATCCAAGCCAGGAATTGATTTGCACCAAACTGAGCTTTCAAAGCACTTCATCACAATGCACCTGAATGCCACTTGTCGGTGGTCATTAAGGCCAGGCATATTGCTCTCCGTGTGGACATCCTATTAGAACAGATGGGACCTCAAACCATCATCGTTGTTCTGCGCTGGTTTTGAGAACACGACCAGGTACATCATCCGGGCTGGACACTTCACAAGGATTCCCATCGGCCTCAGAGACTGTGATTATAGGGTCATTGTGGGGAGCCCATAAACATACATTATTTTCTTCCCTTTCAAAGTGAGCCAATAAAAGATTCTTATCCAGCAGTGAAAGGCCACTGAGGGTCACTTGAGTTACTAAATTTCATGTTGCAGGAAGTGATGGCTCACCAGCCTTGCTACATTGCCGAGTGTACGTCTAAGTCTTCCGTTTAGTATGGAAATCAATTTTTGTGTTTGTAAGAGCCTTTGGAAGGTCGTACGTGAAGTTCTTGTAATTCTCTGGATCATCTCTGTATAAGAGGTTGGTGAGAACGCATTTAGAGTATTGTGTTCAGTTCTGGGCACCATGTTATAGGAAAAATATTGTCAAGCTTGAAAGGGTTCAGAAAAGATTTACAAGGATGTTGCCAGGACTAGAGTGTGTGAGCTATAGGGAGAGGTTGAGTAGGCTGGGTCTCTATTCCATGGAGAGCAGGAGGATGAGGGGTGATCTTATAGAAGTGAATAAGATCATGAGAGGAATAGATTGGGTAGATGCACAGAGTCTCTTGCCCAGAGTAGGGGAATCGAGGACCAGAGGACATAGGTTCAAGGTGAAGGGAAAAAGATTTAATAGGAATCCACGGGGTAACTTTTTCACACAAAGGGTGCTGGGTGTATGGAACAAGCTGCCAGAGGAGGTAATTAAGGCTGGGACTATCCTAACATTTAAGAAACAGTTAGACAAGTGCATGGATAGGACAATTTTGGAGGGATATGGACCAAGAACGGACAGGTGGGGCTAGTGTAGCTGGGACATGTTGGCCGGTGTTGGCAAGTTGGGCCGAAGGGCCTATTTCCACACTGTATCACTCTATGATTCGATGACGCTATCTGACTTAACTATGGCAGATCTGATCCTTAGTAGACTTGTTATAGGTTCAGGTTTAGCTTTTTTATTGTCATATGTCCTGACATACAGTGAAAAGCTTTATTTTCCATGTTAAGCAATCAAATCAGCTAATTGGATTTCCCTCCACAGATGCTACCTGAACCACTAGGTAGTTTCAGCAGTTTGTCCTTTGCTCAAAATGTAACATCTGCAGTCTTTTCTGTCTCAAAAATTCTTCATACGAATTCAAAAATACAATGCTTTGAGGCAGTCAACGATTGTGAAAGAGATAATATTAAACATTACTCCTGTGTCTCAACTAAATGCCCATTCTTTCACTTACATCCTATGATGGATTTGTCATTTGAAGAGACGTCAGACCAATTTGATTTCATCCTCGTGACCATGCACCTTGTGACAGAGGTCACTGGATAACCACGAGGCTTGGTGCTGTTATCTTTGCATCCTGAATTACTGAAGTCTGGTATTGCTCTGATTGCTCAGCAAAGATCAAGACTTTCCTGTGCATTACAGTTACCCACTGAGCCGCTGCGGGGAAGGGGTTGCACACATTTCTTTGCACGGCCTAGTTGTGCACCGTGTCACAGGATATGTGAATACGTGTTACATCCTCATGAAACCAGGTAATGCATGCGATGTGATCCTCAGTTTCCACTTCCTGCAGAGGCCACTGTAATATGTTTACTCGATGTCAGTCAACGCAGCAGAGTCTACCTGGAAAGGAAATCATTTCAAAATGATTATTTGTATGTTTTGAAAATCAAAGCAAAGCTAAGTTGATGTGAAGAACATGGTGACATATCCATGGCTTATAGCTGCACAGATGGCGATTTGGGATTACATTTACGGGGTACTGTCACAGCACAGATGATAAATTGTCAAATTCTGTCACAGAGCTGTTTCCGAGAGGAGGTTTTCACGCTCTTCTTTGGCTCCACTAAACAGCCAGTAGAAAACAAAACAAAAAATATTGCAGTGCTAGGCTCATTATTCTGTTAACAATTCATTTGCTTACAGTGAACTCTCCAACTAATCCAACATCTGAGGGGCTTACATTGACAGTCAATTGATAAATGTTCTACTGGTGTGTGACTGAACCATACAAAACAAAATTGTCACCCAGTCACTCCGAGGTGTCTGTCTCCAACTCGGGGTGTAATTGAGTGTTACTAATGGCCTCCTCAAGCCTGACCCAGGGTGGGGAAAGGTTTAAACATGTCAGCAAATGCTTCCACTTCTAATTATTGTCCATTAACAACTTGCCGACTAAGTTTTGCTTTAGTTATTGTAAATGTTAACCTTAACTCAACAGTAACACATTGACTTAAAGATATGATACCTTGAATTCTCTCTTGACGAAATTGTGGTGCATTATCTACACTAATATTTCAATGCTGCATCAGCATTGCTGCATTAGAAGTGCAATATATTAAACAAGATCGTATGGACAGCATAGATTTCACAGCATTATCACAGCTTTATTTATTTCATACAGATGCTATACTGTGAATTCTACATTACATTGATTAGTACAATGTAAACACTTAATTGTTTGGAGGCCATGAAAATTGTCATTAAGTGTAAGTATTCCTTTTCTTTTAAGTCACATATTTAGTTTTTTCTTTCTGTTACTCAATAAGTTCAATGATATAAAGGCATACAGTGTGACATTCAATTTTAAGCACAAATTTGCTTTAATCACGTACAGGTTTGTAGGTTAATTGGCTTTGGTAAAATTGTAAATTGTCCCTATTGTGTGTAGGATAGTGTTAGTATGCGGGAATCACTGGTTGGCACGGACTAGGTGGGCCAAAGTGCCTGTTTCCACGCTGTATCTCTAAATTAAACTGAAACAAAACAAGTTCAGTGTTGCTATATGGATTTATTCTGTGTATTTCTTCCTTTTGGGCAAACTCTGATCACTAACTAATGAGAGGATGGGAGGGGGAATTCAATTGATCACACTAGTCACCAGCAAAATGATGAAAGGTGTTGTCAATAGTTCTATCAAATGGCGCATATGTATAATCTGCTCACTGAGGCTCAGTTTTGATTACACCAGGGCCACTCAGTTAGAGAATTAATTGCAGCTTTGGTTAAAGGATACTGCCGGGGCAAGTTTTTTACACAGAGAATGGTGGGTGCCTGGAATGTGCTGCCGGTGATGGTGGTAGAGGCTGATAGATTTTAGAAGGCTTTTACATAGGCACTTGGATATGCAAGAAAATGAGATGTGGATTACATGCAGGCAGAGGAAATTAGTTAAACTTGGCGCCATGTCCTGCATGGACATTGTGGGCTGAAGGGCCTGTTCCCTATTGATCCAGACTTGGAACAAATAAATGACTTCCAGTAGCAAAGCCAGATGCCAATCTATTCCATATAACCATATAACCATATAACAATTACAGCACGGAAACAGGCCCTCTCGGCCCTTCCAGTCCGTGCGACCATATGTTTTCCCCTAGTCCCATCTACCTGCACTCAGACCATACCCCTCCATTAAAATCGATCCTGCCTCCACCACTTCTGCTGGAAGCTCATTCCACACAGCCACCACCCTCTGAGTAAAGAAGTTCCCCCTCACGTTACCCCGAAACTTCTGTCCCTTAATTCTCATGTCATGCCCTCTTGTTTGAATCTTCCCTACCCTCAATGGGGAAAAACGTATCCACGTCAACTCTGTCTATCCCTTTCATCATTTTAAAGACCTCAATCAAGTCCCCCCTTAACCTTCTGCGCTCCAAAGAATAAAGACCTAACTTGTTCAACCTTTCTCTGTAACATAGTTGCTGGAACCCTGGCAACATTCTAGTAAATCTCCTCTGTACTCTCTCTATTTTGTTGACATCCTTCCTATAACTAGGCGACCAAAATTGTACACCATACTCCAGAATTGGTCTTACCAATGCCTTGTACAATTTTAACATTACTTCCCTACTCCTATATTCAATGCTCTGATTTATAAAGGCCAGCACACCAAAGGCTTTCTTTACCACCCTATCTACATGCGATTCCACCTTCAGGGAACTATGCACAGTTATTCCTAGATCCCTCTGTTCCACAGCATTCCTCAATTCCCTACCATTTACCATGTACGTCCTATTTTGATTTGTCCTGCCAAGATGTAGCACTTCACACTTAACAGCATTAAACTCCATCTGCCATCTTTCAGCCCACTTTTCCAAATGGCCCAAATCTCTCTGTAGACTTTGAAAATCTACTTCATTATCCACAACACCACCTATCTTAGTATCATCTGCATACTTACTTACCCAATTTTCCACCCCATCATCCAGATCATTGATGTACATGACAAACAACAGTGGACCCAACACAGATCCCTGAGGCACCCCACTGGCCACCGGCTTCCAACCTGACAAACAGCCATCCACCATTACTCTCTGACATCTCCCATTCAGCCACTGTTGAATCCATCTTGCTACTCCGCCATTAACACCCAAAGATTGAACCTTCTTAACCAACCTTCCATGGGGAACCTTGTCAAAGGCCTTACTGAAATCCATATAGACAACATCCACTGCTTTACCCTCATCAATTCCAGGAAAAAGCCCAGCAAATCTTTATTGCATCTTGCTTTGGGGTGGAAGATTGCAACCTTCACGTGGTCCGCCCTGTTTCGACTAATGCAATCAACTCGACGTGCACAAATGGAAGATCAAATAGAACAAGTTGTCCTACAACTTTAGGCTGTGCACGCCACACGAAAGAAGCATCTTGCTTTGGCAACTATATATTTTTTTTTTAGCAAGGAAACCAAAATTATTTTAGGTTCAGTCTCACCCTATATAATTGCAGTGTGACATCTATTCCTGTGCTCAACTCTTCTTGTGGGAAGGGACAACATTTGATCATTTGCCATCATTGTTACCTTCTGCACCTACTTGTTAGTTTTCAGTGACTGGAGTCTCAGGTTCCTTTGAACATCATTTTTTCCTAATCTGTCCTGATTTAAAAAAATGCTCTGTTTTGCTGGTTTAAGAACTGAAGTAAATTACTTCACATTTTTTCTCATTGCATTTTATTTCAAAGAACTGAATTCCAGGAGCAGGAGGTCAGATGGCAATCTATTCCTGGAATTAGCCCAGTAAAGCTTCATTGCATTTTCCTGTTGCAAGTATATGCTTTTTATTTACCAAGGAGACTACTTCAGATTCAATCTCACCCTGTAGGTAGCCAATTAACCTACACATCTGTACCTCTTTGGAGTGTGGGAGGAAACCAGAGCACCCGGAGAAAACCCACACAGTCACAGGGAGAAAGAAACTCCGTATAGTAGTAGTCAGGATGAAATCCAGGTCTCTGGCACCTTAAGGCAGCAACTTTGCCACTGCGCCATTGTGCCGGTTGTTGCATCAATTTAATACGAACTACAACCCTCCGTGGATTGTCACCTTGTCGTGGTGGAGAAGCTTGTGTGGTCCTGAGATCTTGAGAGCAATGCCGTCTGGAGCTATGCTCCTGGTAGGGCCACCATTGGCAGTAAGGTCGAGGGAGAGGACTCTGACAAAGAACAATCCAACCAAGACCTCAACGGTGGAACAGGTGGAGGACGATGGCTGACCTTAGTGGAGCGTCACAACAGCTGGGAAGGTGGGTGAAGGCTGCTGTGGAAAAGGGTCTCCGGTCATTTTGGACTCCATGCCACTGGATCCTGACCCAGATCTGTCAAGGACCCATGTGGTGGCTGTCTGTGCACCAGTCTCCCCACGTTAAACAAAGTCACGCACTGGCGCCCTCCAACCCTGGAGACACCCATGACAACCATTTTGTGGGATGGGATGAAATGTTGATTTAGTTGTATAATGCTCATTTGGGGATCAGCTTCCTTCTTTCTGGGTCTGGTTCACACTTTGTTGGTGTTTTTCTTCCTCTGAACTGCAAGTGATTTTAGAAATGAAGCATCTTTTATCTTTTAGAAATAGAGCCTGGATGAAGTTTTCTGAATGACACAAATCAGTTCCTGCTGGTCTCAGGGCCCTCGACATGATCATGGGAAAGTACTCCTGAGAGTTTAAAATTACAACCAAGATTAAAATAAGGCAGCAACTAATAAAAGAATAGGTGAAATCTCTTTCTCTGGGTACAATCCAGGTTAATTCAAAATAATCCAATATTTTTTGCTAGTTATTATGATTAACAACAACAACAATCTACATTCATATGCTTTAACAATAGCAACTTTCATCTGCATAGTGCCTTTACCTTTGTAGAGTGTTGCACAGAACTTTGCAAGAGCAGCTACAAAACAGAGCTGATGCCTTTTCACTTCAGGAGATAGGAAGAATCAGGGTCAATGAGGACATTTTTAAGGTAAATCTATGAGATTTACAAGAATGATCCCATGAATGAGTAGGTTAACCTATGATGAATGTTTGTCGGCACTGGGCCTGTACTCACTGAAGTTTAGAAGAATGAGGGGGGACCTCATTGGAACACACAGAATAGTGAAAGGCTTGGATAGAGTGGATGTGTAGAGGATGTTTCCATTAGTGGCAGAGTCTAGAATTAGAGGTCATAGCCTCGGAATTAAAAGACGTTAATTTAGGAAGGAGATGAGTAGAAGTCTCTTTAGTCAGAGGGTGGTAAATCTGTGGATTTTTTTGCTACAGAAGGCCTTGGTGGCCAAGTCAGTGGATATTTTTAAGGCAGAAATAGATAGATTCTTCATTAGTACAGGTGTCAATGGTTACGGGGAGAAGGCAGGTGAATGGGGTTTGGAGGGAGAGATAGATGAGCCATGATTGAATGGTGGAGTAGATGATGGGCCGAATGGCCTAGTTCTACTCCTATCCCTTATGATCTTATGAGATGGAAGGTGCAAAGGTTTATAGAGGGAAATATCAGTGCTTAGGACCTTGTCAGCTGAGAGCACTCTGGTCAGTGGTGAGGCAACTAAAATCAAGCATGATCAATGGGCCAGGGTTTGAGTAGTGCAGCGGTTGCAGGGTTGGTGTGCCGCACTTTGGCGAAGTATGAAAACAAAAATGAGAAGGCATTGCTTAACTGGGCCCAGTGTCAGTCGGCAAACACGGGGATGATGGGTGAAAGAATTTGGCACACATGAGGAGACAGGTTCCGATGACCATGATTTTGTGGTGAGTAGAACAGTGGAGGCTGAAATGCAAACTAATAGCTAAGAGAGTGAACAAAATAAAGACATAGATGAGGCTTTCAGCAGCAGATGAGTGGGGCAAGGGCAGAGTTAGTTAGTTACTGCCACTGATTTGGAAGCTTTGTTACTAATAATTTATAAATGAGACCCAAAACGTATCTTGGGGTTAATACATACAAACAGTCTGCTTCAACCTAAGACAATCCCCGTCAAAGTAATCATTCCCATGTTCCTGGCCAGGGGATGGAACTTAGAAACATAGAAACATAGAAAATAGGTGCAGAAGTAGGCCATTCGGCCCTTCGAGCCAACACCACCATTCAATATGATCATGGCTGATTATCAAAAATCAGCACCCTGTTCCTGCTTTCTCCCCATATCCCTTGATTCCATATGGACCAGAAATTTGGGAATGGGTTCTATGTGAGGGACTGAAACAGTGGAATTCTGATATTCAGGTAAAGGAAATGCCTTCACTTCCAGTTCTGGATTTCACACAAGCAGAATGATAATTTCAAGGCAGTACATTTCTTGAGACCGGTGATGGTTAGGTATGGCAGGATAGCTTCATTATTCATATTTTTTTTGATGAAGATCCAAAGGAGAGGTGGCTGAATGGATAGAAAATTGGCTTCATGGAAGGAAGCAGAGGGGAATGGTGGAAGGTTGCTTCTTGGACCAGAGGCCTCTGACTAATGATGTGCATCAGGGTTCGGTGCAGGGCCCGTTACCGTTTGTCATCTATATCAATTATTTGGATGAGAATGTACATGGCAAGATAAGCAAGTTTGCAGATAATACAAAAGTGGGTGGTATTGCAGATAGTGAAGATGGATGTCAAAGATTGCAGCAGGATCTTGATTGCTTGGCCAGGTGGGCTGAGGAATGGTTGATGGAATTTAATATAGATAAATATGAGGTGTTGCATTTTGTAAAGTCTGCCGTGGGCAGGACATTCACCTACACAATGAAAGTCAAAGTCAATTTTATTCGTCACATGCACCCGAAGGTGTAGTGAAATGAATTTGCCAGCAGCGATACACTTAAAAATAACACACAATACGCAATAAGATTTAACACAAACATCCACCACAGCATTCTTCACTGTGGTGGAAGGCAACAAAGTTCAGCCAGTCCTCCTCCTTTGTTCACCTGTGAATGCTAGGACTCTGGGGAGTGTTGTAGAGCAGAAGGATCTTGGAGTGCAGGTACATAGTTCCTTGAAGGTGGCATCACAGATAGATAGGGTGGTCAAAAAGGATTTGGCCCATTGGCCATCATCAGTCAGAGTATTGGGTACAGAAGTTGGGAGGTCATGATGCAGTTGTATATGACATTGGTGAGGCCACGTTTAGAAAATTGTGTTCAGTTCTGGGCACCATGTTATAGGAAATATGTTATCAAGCTTGAAAGGGTACAGAAAAGATTGATGAGAATGTTGCCGGGACTCGACAGTGCAAGCTATAGGGAGATGTTGATCAGGCTGGGACTCTATTCCGTATAGCGCAGGAGGTTGAGGGGTGATACCGAGATACTTTGACAATTTGTTTGCGTGCTATCTAATCAAATCAGGTAATGCTACGTATGGATACAATGTAGCAAAACACAAGTACAACAGGTGGAGCAAAGAGAAGAGTACTAGAGTGCACGATACAATTTCTCAGCATTCTGCCATACTGCTGCCAGGGGTGTCAGGGGTTATGGGGAGAAGGCAGGAAAATGGGACTCAGGGGGAGATAGATCAGTCATGATTGAATGGTGGAGAAGGCTTGCTGGGCCAAATGGCCTAATTCTTCTCCTATCACTTATGACCTTACAACCGTATAACAGTTCTAGGGAAAAAGTAAAATGTTTGCAATGAGGTATATGGAAATTGGAACTGTACCGAGGCTGTACATTATGCAGTCAGAATCCAGCTTGAGAAAACACACAATAACTCAACAGCTTTACTTGAGGTGTAATAGTTTAAATGTTGTCTCCTTTCAAATTTCAGCTGCAGTCAGTTCTGCCAATGTTGTGTTGCACCATCAATGACATCAGCTACAGATGTGGAGCAGGGAGGTCTTCAACACTGTTTCATTATTTTCATGCAACAACGCGTTTGGTTCAGCATTCTGGATTAATTGGCTAGGACTTTATTCCTTGGAGCGCAGGAGGTTATGGGGTGTATAAAATCATGAGGGGGAATAAATAGGGTGAATGCACAATGTTTTACCCAGGGTAGGAGAATCAAAAACTAGTGGACATAGGTTTAATGTGAGAAGAACAAGATTTAAAAGGAACCTGAGGGGTGCATATGGAACGAGCTGCCAGGGGAGGTAGTTGAAGCAGAGACTTGGACAGGTAGATAGATGGGAAATGTTTAGTGGGAAATAGGCCAAATATAGGCAAATAGGACTAGATTAGATGGGGCAAATTTATCAGTAGAAGCAAGATGGGTCGATAGACCTGTTTCCATGTTGTATTACTCCATGACTGTATTTATGATTCTGAACAGAGCTGTTCATTTAACTAGGAGTCTTCCAATCTGCTTGTGTCATGATGATCTTATTCACTGTTGATCAACCTCAGTTATGCACTGCAGCCAGTCAAACTGCTGTGTAATGTTATCCAGCTCTTGGGCATTGGCTTATATTATCCTTTTAATTGCTGGTTTGATTTAACTGATGAAGGATGTTTAGAAGACACTGTTAGCTTCAGTTACTCTATTCCCTTTTAACACAGACTTCATCTGCATTCATTATATGAAATTAAATCTGTCTCCTTCTAAGGGCTTCATAGACATAACACATTGTTGAGTTATTATTATCAGTAAAAAATAATGCTTCCTCACATGGGCGGAAATTAAAGTAATCCCACCTGGACTCAGATGATAAAAATAACCTCAAATTTCTGTGTTACATATTTTCATATTTCCTTTACACCCAAAAAGAGACTGTGTACCCCAGTTTGCCCATGCTGACTTATGGAGCAATCCCATTCCCCTTTAATTTTCCCTTCAACCAATTTTTTCTATGCTCTCATTAATTCTAACCCATCTGCATATTGGGGCAATTTTACAATGTGGGAGGAAGCAAGACTACCCAGAAATTTAAAGTGAGAGGGAAAAGATTTAATAGGAACCTGAGGGGCCACTTTTTCACACAGAGATATATGGAATGAGCTGCCAGAGGAGGTAGTTGAGGCAGGTACAAGAACATAATTTTGAAGATACTTGGACAGGTACATGGGTAGGAAAGGTTTAAAGGGGTTGGAGCCGTTTTTCATGCTGTATGACTCAAAACGCAAGCAGTTACAGGGAGAATTTACAAAGATAATGGCAGAATTCAACCAGGATCACCGCAGCTCTGAGATAGCACAAGTATTCATGATATCCTTTAACTGAGCTTGCTCCCTTCCTCCAGCTTCCCCGTTTCTGTCCAAATGTATTTTGAAAGTTGTAATTGTATCCAGGTCTATAGCATACTCTGGTAGCTTATTCCAGATGGGGACCAGGCTCCCAGTGAAAAGGTTCCTCTGAGGTCACTTTTTCATCTCTCCTGACCCACCTTAATTCTATGCCCTCTTGTTTTTAAATCCTCTTCCCTGGAAAAAAGACTGTGCTTGGCTTACCTCTATCAGATGTATTGACAACAGAACAATGAAATTCCTCTTAGCAGCAGCTTAACAGGCCTATAGGTGCAATACATGCAGACAAATTATTATATATATATATTTTTTTAAATCAATAAATAATATTTTTGTACTGCTCAATAAGGTCACCCTTCAGCCTCCTACGGTACAAAATAAAAAGTCGCTGCCTATCCAACTTTTTCCAGTATCTCAAGCCCACAAGTCCAGATAACATCCTGGTGAGCCTCTTTTGAGCCCTTTGAGACTTAATAACTTCCTTCCTGTAGATGGTGGCCAGAAATATGGTCTCACCAATGACCTGTGCAGCTGCATCACGATGTCCTGATTTTTCTACTTAATACCCTTCCCAATGAAAGCAATCATGCCAAATGCCTCTTCCCCACAATATCCACCTGATTCACCACTCTTAAGGAACTATGCACCTGTACATCCAGATCTCTATCTGCAACACGATCTGGGGCTCTACCATTTAAAGTGTAAGCGTAAAGTCTTTGTTTGACATACTAAAATGCAACATCTCACACTTGTCAGAGTTAAATTCCTTATGCCATTCCTTGGCCTACCTTAGAACTGATCTAAATTTTGTAGACCTTCCTCACTGTCTACTGTACCACCTATTGTGGCATCCTCAGCAAATTTACTTTCAACATTAACTACATTGTTGCGGTGGGCGGCTCGACTCTCGTCGCAGTCCGTCTGTCTTTTTTTATTTTTTGTCTCGTTTGAGTGTAGTTAGTGTTTTTTTTTTTAGCTGGATATGTGTGGGGGAAATGTGTGGGGGAAGCTTTTAAAATCTTTTCCCTGTATGGAGGGCCCGACCTTTCCTCTGTCGGGTCTCCGTTGTCGTTGGGGCCTAGCACCGTGAAGCGGCCTCCAACCGGACCTGGGGCTCCAGTCGCGGAGCCTGCGGACTACTCACCGTCGTGGAGCTGGCCGAGTTAGGAACGGGAGGAGCTGTGGTGGCGCGCTGCTGCTGCCCGACCCCAGAGATTCGGAGGCTCCAGCTGCAGGCCAGTGGACGGTAACACCGGGAGCTCGCGGGTCCCTGGTGGGAGACCGCTTTTCGGAGCTCCCGCAGGGGCAACTTCTCCCGCCTGAGTTGTGGGGTTGAAAATGACCCGGAGTGGGGCCTTACATCGACCGGCGCGGCTTTAATGGCCGTGGGACTTGCTCGCGCCCGCTGGGGGCTCTAACATCAAGACCCGGAGTGCGGGCATCTGAATGGCCGTGGGACTTATTTACCATCGCCCGCCGGGGGCTTTGACTCTGACATCGGGAGGAGAATGGGGAGTGCAGGGGAGAGATAAGACTTTGTCGTGAGGAGGAGATTCGCTGTGATGGATGTTTGTGTCAATTGTGTTGTGTCTTGGTTCTTTTCTTGTTTGTATGACTGCAGAAACTAAATTTCGTTTGAACCTCAATGAGGTTCAAATGACAATAAACGGTATTGTATTGTATTGTATTGTTATCCAAATCATGAATATAGACAACAAACAACAGCGGACCCAGCACTGACCCGTGGCACTCCAGGCCTCCAATCATAAAAACAGCCCTCTAATACCCTCTTCAACAACTACACTTTGACTCCTTCTTCACAGCCTATGTTGAACCAAATGGTGAGTTCACCTTGGATTCCATACGATCTAACTTTCTAGACTAGCCTACGTGCAGGACTTAGACAAAGACCATTGCCGAAATCCATGTAGACAAAATCCATTGCCCTTCTCTCGTAAGTCCTCTTGGTGACCTTGCTAAAAGCACCATCAGATTTATGAGATATTATTTCCCAGGCAAAAACCCTTGCTGACTATCTCTAATCAGTCTGTGCCTATTCAAATGCCGATGGATCCCGACTCAAAGAATCCTCTCCGACAACTTTCCCACCACTGATATCAGGTTCACCTGCCTGTAGCTCCCTGACCTGCCTTGTTGCCCTTCTTAAATAATTGTACATCATTAATCATTTTCGAGTCTTCTGGAACTTTACCTAAAAGGCCTGTCCCACTGTACGAGGTAATTCAAGAGTTCCCCCGAGTTTCCCCTGATTCGAACTCAAAGAATTACGGTAATAGTCGCTTGTAGGTACTCGGGGCTCTCGTGGACATTTTTCAACATGTTGAAAAATCTTCACGAGTCATCATGAGCTTACTGTGCTTCCCGAGTATCTGCTGTTAGCGCCGCTAAGAGACGCCCCGAGCTCCGACGTACCCGCTACGTACATTCTACATGCTTACCACAAGTTTGATTTTTTTTTAAACTCGGGAGAGCTCTTGAATTACCTCGTACAGTGGGACAGACCCTTAACTTTACCTTAAGATGATATTAATATTTCAGCAAGGGCCACTGCAATTTCCACCATAGCTCTATAGCTTCCCGCAAGTGCTGAGGATGTACTTGGTCACACCCTGTGTATTTGTCCATCTTAATGCACTTTAAAACCACCAATATGTTGGTTATTCTTTGGTAATTCGCATTTGATCTAAGACATCATAACTCCTATGCCTCAATTTCCTTAGCTTCCAGCATCTTCTCTGTAAAAACAAATGAGAAGTATCCATTTAATATCTCCCCCATCTCTTTTGGTTCTAAACAAAGATGGCCACATTGATCTTTAAGATAATCTATTCTTGGGATTTTCCTTTATCTTGACTGCAGGTCCATTTCATGTCCTCTTTTTGTCTTCCTGCTTGCCTTCTTAAGTGTCGTTCTATGCTGACGCTCTAGATCCTGATTGTCTTAATTGGCTGCATGTTTCCCTATTCATCCTGCCGAGTCTCAACATTTGTCAACCAGTATTCCCTAAACATACTGGCCTAGCCCTTCACTCGAACAGGAACTTGCTGCTCCTGTACTCTTACGATCTCACTTTTGAAAGCCTCTCATTTGCCAGCCATCCCTTTACCTGCAAACTCACAATTGATCTCTGCTTGTTCCTGCCTGATATCTCCAAAATCATCTCTCCCTAATATAGGACCTCAACTTGGGCTATTCCTATCATTCTTCAGAGAGTCATAGAATGATACAGTGTGGAAACAGGACTTTCGGCCCAACTTGCCCACGCCGGCCAACATGTCCCAGCTATACTATTACCACCTGCCAGTATTTGGTCCATATCCCTCCAATCCTGTCCTATCCAGATCCATCTAACTGCTTCTTAAATGTTGGGATAGTCCCTGCCTCAACTACTTCCTCTGGCAGCTTGTTCCATCCGTCCACCACCCTTTGTGTGAAAAGGTTACCCCGTGGATTCCTATTAAATCTTTTCCCCTTCACCTTAAACCTATGTCCTCTGGTCTGCGATTCGCCTACTCTGGGCAAGAGACTCTATGCATCCACCTGATCTATTCCTCTCATGATCTCATACACCTCTATAAGATCACCCCTCATCCTCCTGCACCCCAAGGAATAGGGACACAGCCTTCTCAACCTCTGCCTTTAGCTCAGACCCTCTGGTCCTGGTAACATCCTCGTTGAAAAATCATAATTACTTAAAAACTAATAGATAGACATCTTATAGAAACAAGGAACTGCAGGTGCAGGTTTGTCAAGGAAAAACAAATTGTTGGAGTAAAAAACTCAGCGGGTCAGGCAGCATCCCTGGAGAACATGGATAGGTGATGTTTTGGATCTGAAGCCTGAGTCCGAAAAAGGGCCCCTACCTGAAACATCACCTATCCACATTCTCCAAGGATGCTGCCTGACCCACTGATTATCTCCAGCAATTTATGTCTTTGCTAGGTAGACATCTTAACCGGCAAGGACAAGTTACTCTGTGACCCTCACTCCCTTCCTGGAGAGTCTAGCTGTGGTTGGGATCTCATTCCATATACCTTGCTGATGTGGTTTTGAGTTTAGAGATACAGCAGGGAAACAGACCCTTTGGCCCACTGCGTCCGTGCCGACCAGCGATCCCTGCACACTATCACTATCCTACACACACACAAGGGACAACTCACAATTTTACCAAAGCTAATTAGCCTACAAACCTGTGGAGTATGGGAGGAAACAGGAGCACCCGGAGAAAACCCATGCAGGTCACGTGTAGAACGTACAAACTCTGTACAGATCGCACCCCTAGTCAGGGTCAAACCCTTGTCTCTGGCAGCAATTCTAACCCTGCGCCACCATTGTTGTTCTTCATGTTGCAAAAGGGTCCACAAAAGGCAATAATGTTTCATCTTGCCTTGTGCTGGCATTTTTCAAATCAGGATGGTGTTACTTTCCTTCTCCTTTAACTGGAGGTTCCGGGAATGGCTATATTGCTGCTAACGTCACTCCATTTATGTCAATTCACTTGATGCAGAGCGGGGATAAAATCCTGAGACCAACCTAATCTGTTTAACTTGGTTTTGCACAAGATCTGCATTTAATGTCTGAGACGTTCAGTGATGTAGAGACTGATCCACCCTGTTTAATTGGACTGTTCTGAAAATACAGTTTAACATTCAGAAGGATTTTACTCATGGGATCTGAGAGAGATATGATACAAACAGAATTTTAAAATTTTGCCAAAATACATAACCCTGCTTCCTGAACCTGTCCGTGCCTCCCGCCTCATCCCGTCCCTCACGCCGTTACATGGTTTTCTCTCCTATTGAGCCCTCACCGAATGACAGTGCCAGTTAAATGCCAGACTGTGCCAAATTTGAGGCACTCCGGTGTTATACAAAGGGCATTCATTTTGCTTTGTCCCTTGACAATCATCAGAAAGCCATCTGTCTGGCCCTGGTCCAAAACTTATTTCCTGGAAGGAAAAGGCAGTGTGACAGGATGCAGTTCTACTAGTCCCTAGCGTAATCAATGCTGAAAAGTATGAGTCAATTAAGTGTGCTCACTTTTGACATAGTTTAACGCTTGAGAATAGTCAAAGGATTAGAACAAATATACCTCATTTCTGTGGAAAGAAAACATTGTTTTATCAGAGTCATCTGTGAGCTTTCTTCATTTTGCACCTGGATTGTAAATAAAGGTTTTAATATTTCCAAAGAATTTGGTTTCTTTTTCTTTCCTTCCCATATTTTTCAATACCCATGAAATCATTGAGTTATGTTGGACTATAGTCCAGAGGCACTCGGACAAAGTCCAAGTGGCTTTTAGTCATGTGTAAGCCTGTAAAATGAACACTGGCAAGCATTAAAGATGTCTGATCCCCTCACAACTGACCTTCAGGCTCATGTGCCACAATAATATGTATTCATCTGGAATGACTGAGTATCAATCAGACTTGGGAAGCAGCAGTAGATGTCCCTGCGATCTGTTAATGTCACAAAGATCAAAAACTAGATCATTAAGGGTGGGCATGGTGGGGCAGCTGCAGAGTTGCTGCCTTACAGTGTGTGCCGCGCCGGAGACCCAGGTTCGACCCTGACTACGGGTGCTGTCAGTACGGAGTTTGTACGTTCTCCCCGTGACCTGCGTGGATTTTCTCCGAGATCTTCGGTTTCCTCCCACACTCCAAAGACATACAGGTTTGTAGGCTAATTGGCTTTGTGTATGTGTAAATTGTCCTTTGTGTGTGGGATAGTGTTAATGGGCGGGGATCGATGGTCGGTGCGGACTCGGTGGGCCGAAGGGCCTGTTTCCGTGCTGTATCTCTAAACTAGACCAAACTAAAATGAACACATAATGTGGTCATTTGGCTCTCCGCTGGTTTGTACTTAAGCCATAATTCTGGAAGTATAGGTAGTGTGTGGTGCAATTCACACAGAGAACATTAACAATATGCCACCGAGTCCACAACGACCAGCAATCCCAGCACATTAACACTATCCTACACACACTAGGGACAATTTACACATATACCAAGCCAATTAACCTACATACCTGTGAGTCTTTGGAGTGTGGGAGGAAACCGAAGATCTCGGAGAAACCCACATGGTCACGGGGAGAACGTGCAAACTCCGTGCAGTGAGACAGGTCTTGAACCCTGGTCTCTAGCGCTGCAAGCGCTGTAATGGGCCTGTCCCACTTTGGCGACTGCAGGAGACTATGCAGTTGCCACATGGTCGCCACATGTTGCCGGGGAGTTGCCTGCATGGTTGTGAGGAGTTTCCGCATTCTGGGAATTAGTTGCGGCCTCATTATGGTCGGCGCATGTTGAAAAATTAGCAGCGTCTAGAATGAAGCAGCCATGGAGAGTAGCGAGAATTCGCGCCCCTAGGTGGGTTGCCAGGAGATCCTAATGGGATGCCAGGAGGTCAAAGGTTCTCGTAGATTCTAGCCGGTGCTGACCGGTGAATTTCATTGGTTCATTGGGAAAAAAAACGTAAGCAGTAGTTTTCAGAACGAAGGATAACCGACCGGTAATGTTAAATGTCCACCGAGCTTCACAGCCGTGTATCTCTGGCTTCTTAAAAGTTGTCTCCACTCCTTCTCCCCCTATTCCCCCCTCTCCCCCGCCCCCTTCCCCCCCTTTTAAAGGACACTGTGGCCCACTGAGTCCGTGCCGACCAGCGATCCCTGCACACTATCACTATCCTACGCGCGCGCGCGCGCGCGCGCGCGCACACACGCGCACACACACGCGCACACACACGCGCACACACACACACACACACACACACACACACACACACACACACACACACACACACACACACACACACACACACACACACACACACACACACACACACAATTTTACCAAAGCTAATTAGCCTACAAATCTGTACGTCTTTGGAGTATGGGAGGAAACAGGAGCACCCGGAGAAAACCCATGCAGGTAATGTGGAGAACGTACAAACTCCGTACATAATACAGTCAGGGTCAAACCCTTGTCTCTGGCGCTGTAAGGCAGCAGTTCTATCCCTGCGCCACCATTGTTGTTCTTCATGTGGCAAAAGGGTCGACGAAAGGCAATAACGTTTCATCTTGCCTTGTGCTGCCATTTGCTCCGGCATTTTTCTAATCAGGATACGGTGTTACCGTACACTGTGCTTTAGCCGTGATAATTACAGTGCCAATCTTCCTGTTCATCACAGTATCACCTTGGCTTTGCACCATGTGAATATCACTCAGACAGCGCTCACCCCGCTTGTCCCGTTCCCCGCCTGCATAACGGACTGGTGAAGGAAGTGATGTGTGTGTGTGTTCCACTCTGACAGTCGCCGTTCCAGTTGCCGGTTTTTCAGGCGAAAATCGCCTAAAAAATCGCCTAAGTGGGACAGGTCCATAAGTCAGCAACTCTACCGTGCTGCCCTTGTGCAACACAGAAATAGACCTTTTGGCCCTTCGGCCCATTAAAACTGTAAATAGGCAATTCACAAACTCTAAAAGTGTGCAACATCTTTTAATGATAGCACAGGGTATTACATACATCATCAAGCACTGGCTACATTCTTCTACTGAACTGTACCCAGGGAGGGGAAGGCGTTATGATTGATGTTAACTAGGCGGGGTTAATGGTACTGAGGAAGCTATATTATTGGTTGCATATATAAACAATCTACATCCTTCCCCTTAGAAAATCAAAACAGATTGGTCACAACAACAGAATTAAACAGCAGAATTAAACAAAATCGCCATAACGAACAGGTGGCTTACTAATCCGGCCCGAGCGCGTATGGATGTCTCCCTCTTCCCCCGAAAGAGCAGAAGAAACAGGAGGACGCGAGGCAGCTGGGGAACCAGGGAAGGGGGTGGTAGAAGCAGGAGAGTGAGAACTGCGACCGGCAACAGGTGACCCGCACAGAGGGGAACCGGGCGCTCGATGTGGGGATCGAGGCACGCAGGGAACACTGGCTGGGACGGCAGCCGGCTGCTGGTATGAGAGTGGCGGGGCATAGGGCCCCGGGGGCTGCGGCTTCGGCTCATTAACCGCAAGCAGGTGTTGTCGGCTTCTTCGGTAGATGGTTCCCTCATAGTCGACCAGATACGAACGAGGTGAGTCGGCCACCCCAACCACGGTAGCCAGACGGGAGTGACCACCGGCGGTCTGCAACCGAACAACCTGTCCAGGCAACAGAGGATCGAGTGGTCTGCACGACCGATCGTGGGAACGCCGCTGGCTGTCATGTTTCTCTTGAATGCGCCTCTGCACGGAGGCAGGCTCCAGCACCCGAGGTTGCAGCTGGCGCTGGGCAATCAGGATGGTAGATCTGGTTGTTCTGTACATCAGACGCTGAGCAGGTGACCCCATGGCCGGATCCCTGGAAACATTCCTGAGGTTCAGGAGATCCAAATACAAATCAGAGTTGGACAATCTCGCCTGTTCCTTCAGAAGCTTGGCGCTGCGGACGGCCCGTTCTGCAAGGCCATTGCTCTGCGGGTACGCTGGGCTGCTGGTGAAATGCACGAAATTCCACTTGTCGGCAAAACATTTGAACTCTCGGCTGGTAAACTGCCTGCCGTTGGCGGTCTGCAGCCGGACAGGGGACCCAAAAGTGGAGAAGTGTTTCCGCAGCTTTCGGATCACCATCTCCGACGTGAGGGATGTCAGTAAATCCACTTCGAACCAGTTTGAGTACGAGTCGACCAGGACAAGGTAGTGGTTACCACGCCACTCGAATATGTCGGCAGCCAGCGAGGACCAGGCCAAGGCAGGGGCGGGCTGTTGCAGCAGGGGCTGTCGCTGCTGGAGTGGAGCAAGACTGTTGCACGTGGAGCAGGCAGAAACTCGGTCTCGGATATATTTGGCCATTCCAGGCCAGTAGAATTGGCACTGAGCGTGGGCGAGTGTTGCGTCGACCCCAGGGTGTCCGCTATGGGCTGCGCAATAGTAAATGTCGAACAGGGAGGACGGGACTACAACTTTATGTCCCTTGAAGATAACGTCATTCTGGAGCACCAGTTCGTCGCGGACCAGGAAGAAAGGCTGTGTTTCAGTCGGCGCGCTGGAGCGCTTTGTTAGCCACCCTGATTTAATCATAGAGGCAAGCCGCTTCAAAACTGGGTCGGCCAAAAGCTGTAGCTGCTTGGTGGGAATAAAGTCAACGCCCAGTACGAGCAAGTCCTCTGTTTCGTAGGGGTGGCGAGCACAGGAGGTCCGCGGGGCGCGCGATAGGGTGTCCGCAATGTGCATCTCGGTGCCCTTCTTGTAGATGATGTCGAAATCGAAAAGCTGGAGCTGCAGCATCATACGCTGCAGCCTGGCGGGGGCAGCATGAATCGGCTTGTTCAGGATTGTCACCAGTGGCTGGTGGTCGGTTTCGACCGTAAATCTGCTGCCAAACAGGAAGTCTCTGAACTTGGAGCAGGCGAACACCACCGCGAGCAGCTCCTTCTCGATCTGAGCGTACCGCTGCTCGGTGTCCGTCATGGTGCGGGAGGCATAGGAGACAGGGTGTAACGATCCATCGACAGACTGAAGGCAAGCAGCACCCAGACCGAACTTGGAAGCGTCACAGGTGACGGTGATGGGGCGACTCGCGTCGAAGAACTGCAACGTCGGAGTGTTAATCTGTTTCGACTTGTGGCAGTCAAAGGCTTGCTGGTGATGTGGGAGCCAGACCCAGGCGATATCCTTTTTTGTCAGCTGCCGCAGGGGAGCACTCAGCTCACTGAGGTTTGGTATAAACTTCCCAAGGTAGTTCACCATGCCCAAGAATCGTTGTAGACCTGTCACGTCGGTGGGGGCTGCCATCTCGGAGATTTCGACCGTAAATCTGCAGCTGCCTTCAAGGGGTCGGGTTTTAGTCCGTTAGATGTGAAAACGTGTCCAACATACGTGACTTCTAAGACACGAAACCGGCACCTTGGGATTCAGCTTCAGGTTGGCCTTTCACGCCCGATCCAGGACGCGACGGAGGTTCAGGTCGTGCTCGGCAATGTCCTTCCCATAAACCAGGATATCATCCACGATGATGGCACATGGCAGGTCTGAGAATATTTGCTCCATCGTCCGCTGGAACACCTCGCTAGCGGAATTGATGCCGAATGGCATTCGCAGGAACTTGAATCTGCCAAACGGTTTGGCAAGGGTCGTCAGGTCAGAAGACGGTTTGTCCAATGGAATCTGCCAAAATGAGTTCTTAGCGTCTTGGACCGAAAAGATGGTGGCTTGCCCGACCTGAGCCGCCACGTCCTCAACAGGCCGCATGGGGTAGTGTGGTCGCCTGATGGCAAGGTTTAAGTCCTTAGGGTTGATACACACACGTATTTCATTCTTGTCTTTCTCTATCGTGGCAACCATGGTGGAGACCCAATCGGTGGGCTCGCTAACCGCTTCTAGCACCCCCTTTTCGACCATGTTGTTAAGCATCGCCTCGACCTTGTCTTTCATGGCGTGAGACACCCTGTGAGGTGCGCGGACCACGGGTTGTACATTTGGGTCAATGGAAATATGGTATGTCAGTGGTAACTTTCCCAGGTCATCGTTGAACAGGTCTTGGTATTCTGCAACCGGGTCAAACGACAGTTGCACTTCGTGGACCGTGCGGTCGAAGGACACAAGGCCAAGATCTTGGCACGCACGGTTGCCCAGCAGAGTCACACAGTCAGAATTCAAAACATAGAAAAGCAGGTTTCCCCGTGGCCTTTTGCAGCATACAAGTTAAAGTGGCCCTCCCCGCAGGCCTTAGAACTTCTCCTCCATAGGCATGAAGAGTGGCATTGTCAGCAATCAGGGGCTCATTATTCCTTATCTTGTTGAAAAGATTTATTGACAAAACGTTGACCTTCGCACCAGTGTCTAACTTTGCAAGGAAGGTTACATCATTGACAGTCACAGATATGGTGGGATCAGAACGTTGGCCAGGTACATGTAGGAGAATTAATTGGATCTGCATCATAGGATTCATCCGGCATCTGTTTCCTTGAAAAGAACCGTGCCCTCTCTAGAATGCGGTTCGAGGGCAGGTCACAAATCTCCCTGAAGTTACGTAGCAGGCAAGCGGGGTCACTATCAGATTCTGCAGGAGTAGTCACCACGTTATTGTCGCCCAGGACCGCTGGAGCGTAGGTGAAAGTTCTGGCTCTCTTCATGGCATCAGGTCCGACAAGGTTGAGTAGGAGGGAGGCTTTAAGGGAGTCAGGATCAGCGCGGTGTGCGACGTTGACAAAGTGGGTGAAATCAAATTCAAACGTGGCCCAGCGCTCAGAGATGTCAGCATCAAAGACAAACTGCGCGGGCTTTCTGCAAGAGGACGCCATGGTCAGAGAGATTAAGCACAAATAGGCACAAATTAAAAGAAAGAATTAAAACCCAATAGACAGGAGACGGAGGTATCTTCCAGCTTTGACACCATGTAAATAGGCAATTCACAAACTCTTAAAGTGTGCAACAACTTTTAATGATAGCACAGGGTATTACATACATCATCAAGCACTGGCTACATTCTTCTATTGAACTGTACCCAGTGAGGGGAAGGCGTTATGATTGACGTTAACTAGGCGGGGTTAATGGTACTGAGGTAGCTATATTATTGGTTGCATATATAAGCCATCTACAAAAACCATGCCAACCTTTTTGCCCATCTACAGTAATCCCATTTAACATAGAACATACAACCTAACGCAAAGGAACACGCCCATCGGCCCACCATGTCTGTGTTGAATATGATGACAAATACACTAATCCTTCCACCCAAATATGATCCATATTCCTTCGACCCCACTAACCTATCTAGTTCTATCCGCAACCATTGGCAGTGTTTTTCAGGCACCTATCACTCTCTGTGTAAAAAGAAACTTGTGCTGTACATCTCTTTTAAACTCTTCCTCTCTCACCTTAAAGTGGTGTGGCGGCTGGGGGGCATTGTGGTGGGAGTGGTGTGCGGGTGGGGGGGAGGGGGGAGGGGCGTGTGGTGTGTGGGCAGGGGGGAGAGAGCTCGGAGAAAAGATGGGCAAGAGCCATGGGGGAGTGTGCGATATCATGGGGAGGGGGGCAGGAGCCAGCGTGGGGAACCAGAGGGGAAGGGGTTGGCGGTGCGATGAGGACTCACAGCGGTCGCTGGTCGCACTCCTCCGCCGGGATCAGAATCTCCGTTTTCCGTTTGGCTGTCGGGCTGCGTCCGATCCCTCCCTCCGAAAATTGTGTCCGGTTGGAGACCTCCGCTGACCATCCAGAGCTTCCTGCAGCTGCGGTAAAGACGCGATGGCGCTGGAATGGGCAGACCGTCCCGTGGAGTGACAGTTGTAGGGACCAATCCGCACGGCGCTGAATGGCAGGAGAGGCAATCGGTCTGCGCACGTACGTTTTTAAAGATTTTAAACCTAGATAACTCTTACCAGCTTCTACCGATATGAACGAAACTTGGTGCAATCGCAGCACAGGAGAACGGCTGGAAAAAATCATAGCGCTATCACGTACAGTTTTTGAACAAATAGAATGACCGCCAAACCAGAAGATAACAAGATCAGAATAGATAGATAGATAGATAGATAGATAGATAGATAGATAGATAGATAGATAGACAGACAGACAGACAGACAGACAGACAGACAGACAGACAGACAGACAGACAGACAGACAGACAGACAGACAGACAGGCAGGCAGACAGGCAGGCAGACAGGCAGGCAGGCAGGCAGACAGGCAGACAGGCAGACAGGCAGACAGGCAGACAGGCAGGCAGGCAGGCAGACAGACAGGCAGACAGACAGACAGACAGACAGACAGACAGACAGACAGACAGATAGATAGATAGATAGATAGATAGATAGATAGATAGATAGATAGATAGATAGATAGATATAACCATATAACCATATAACAATTACAGCACGGAAACAGGCCCTCTCGGCCCTTCCAGTCCGTGCCGACCATTTGTTTTCCCCTAGTCCCATCTACCTGCACTCAGACCATACCCCTCCATTCCCTTCACGTCCATATACCTATCCACTTTACTCTTAAATGTTAAAATCGATCCTGCCTCCACCACTTCTGCTGGAAGCTCATTCCACACAGCCACCACCCTCTGAGTAAAGAAGTTCCCCCTCACGTTACCACGAAACCTCTGTCCCTTAATTCTCATGTCATGCCCTCTTGTTTGAATCTTCCCTACCCTCAATGGGAAAAACGTATCCACGTCAACTCTGTCTATCCCTTTCATCATTTTAAAGACCTCAATCAAGTCCCCCCTTAACCTTCTGCGCTCCAAAGAATAAAGACCTAACTTGTTCAAACCTTTCTCTGTAACATAGTTGCTGGAACCCTGGCAACATTCTAGTAAATCTCCTCTGTACTCTCTCTATTTTGTTGACATCCTTCCTATAACTAGGCGACCAAAATTGTACACCATACTCCAGAATTGGTCTTACCAATGCCTTGTACAATTTTAACATTACTTCCCTACTCCTATATTCAATGCTCTGATTTATAAAGGCCAGCACACCAAAGGCTTTCTTTACCACCCTATCTACATGCAATTCCACCTTCAGGGAACTATGCACAGTTATTCCTAGATCTCTCTGTTCCACAGCATTCCTCAATTCCCTACCATTTACCATGTACATCCTATATTGATTTGTCCTGCCAAGATGTAGCACTTCACACTTATCAGCATTAAACTCCATCTGCCATCTTTCAGCCCACTTTTCCAAATGGCCCAAATCTCTCTGTAGACTTTGAAAATCTACTTCATTATCCACAACACCACCTATCTTAGTATCATCTGCATACTTACTTATCCAATTTTCCACCCCATCATCCAGATCATTGATGTACATGATAAAAAACAGTGGACCCAACACAGATCCCTGAGGCACCCCACTGGTCACCGGCTTCCAACCTGACAAACAGCCATCCACCATTACTCTCTGACATCTCCCATTCAGCCACTGTTGAATCCATCTTGCTACTCCACCATTAACACCCAAAGATTGAACCTTCTTAACCAACCTTCCATGGGGAACCTTGTCAAAGGCCTTACTGAAATCCATATAGACAACATCCACTGCTTTACCCTCATCAATTTCCCTAGTTACCGCTTCAAAAAATTCAAGAAGGTTTGTCAAACATGACCTTCCAGGCACAAATCCATGTTGACTGTTCCTGATCAGACCCTGTTTATCCAGATGCTTATATATATTATCTCTAAGTATCATTTCCATTAATTTGCCCACCACTGACGTCAAACTAATAGGTCTATAATTGCTAGGTTTATTCTTTGAACCCTTTTTAAACAATGGAACAACATGCGCAGGATGCCAATCCTCCGGCACTATTCCCGTTTCTAATGACATTTGAAATATTTCTGTCATAGCTCCTGCTATTTCTACACTAACTTCCCTCAATGTCCTAGGGAATATCCTGTCTGGACCTGGAGACTTATCCACTTTTATATTTTTCAAAAGTGTCAGTACTTCCTCCTCTTTGAATCTCATAGTTTCCATAGCTACTCTACTTTTTCCCCTTAACTCACAGAGTTCAATATCCTTCTCCTTGGTGAATACCGAAGAAAATAAATTGTTCAATATCTCCCCCATCTCTTTTGGCTCTGCAGATAGCTGTCCATTCTGGTTCTCTAATGGTCCAATTTTATCCCTCGTTATCCTTTTGCTATTAATATAGCTGTAGAAAACCCTTTGGGTTTACTTTCACCTTTCATGCCAAAGCAACCTCATATCTTCTTTTAGCCTTCCTAATTTCTTTCTTAAGATTCTTTTTACATTCGTTATACTCCTCTAGCACCTCATTTACTCCATGCCTCCTATAATTTATTGTAGATATCTCCCTTTTTCGAAACAAGTGTCCAATTTCCCTTGACAACCATGGCTCTTTCCAATTTTTACTATTTCCTTTCAACCTAACAGGGACATAAAGATTCTGTACTCTTACAATTTCCCCTTTAAATGTCCTCCATTTCTCTTCTACATCCTTCCCACGAAACAAAGTGTCCCAATTCACTCCTTTAAAATCCTTACGCATTCCCTCAAAGTTAGCCTTTCTCCAATCAAAAATCTCCACCCTAGGTCCAGTTCTGACTCTCTCCATAATTATATTGAAACTAATGGTATTGTGATCACTGGTCCCGAAGTGCTCACCAACGCATACGTCCGTCACCTGACCTGCCTCATTTCCTAACAGGAGGTCCAGCACTGCCCCTTCTCTGGTCGATACCTCTATGTACTGCTGCAAAAAACTATCCTGCACACATTTTACAAACTCCAAACCATCCAGCCCATTTACAGAATGTGTTTCCCAGTCTATTTTTGGAAAATTGAAATCTCCCACAATCACTACCTTGTGCTTACTACTAATATCTGCAATCTCCTTACATATTTGCTCTTCCAATTCTCGCTCCCCATTTGGCGGTCTATAATACACCCCTAAAAGTGTTGCTACACCGTTCCCACTTCTCAGTTCCACCCAAATAGCCTCCCTAGACGAGCCCTCTAATCTATCCTGCCAAAGCACTGCTGTAATATCTTCTCTGACAAGCAATGCAACACCTCCCCCTCTGGTCCCTCCAATTCTATCACACCTGAAGCAACGATATCCTTGAATATTTAGTTTCCAATCACAGCCCTCCTGCAACCATGTTTCACTGATTGCCACAACATCATATTTCCAGGTGTCAATCCAGGCTAAATGTTCGTCCACCTTACTTACAATTCAGATCCAGATTCAGATTCCTTTATTGTCATTCAGACCTTTCAGTCTGAACGAAATTTGTTACCTTGCAGTCATAACATGCAATAAATTAAAACAAAACACACAATAAACACATAATTTAACATCCACCACAGTGAGTTCACCAAGCACCTCCTCACTGTGGTGGAAGGCAAAAGTCTTAAGGTCTTTGTCATTTTCCCCTACTTGTTCCCCCTCTGTACTGAGGCAATCCAGGCCTTCGATGTCATCGTCCACCAGGCCCGCGGCCGAGCCTCCAAAGCCAGGCCGCCACCGCCGCCGCCGCCGGAACGCCGGAACACCACCACAGCTCCCAGTCAGGATCGACCATGGGAACGCTGGAGCCGGCGGAGCTCTGAAGCCGGGCCGCCGCTGGAGCACCTGCTGGAGCGCCGCAGCCGGGCCGCTGCTGGAGCACCGCTGGAGAGCCGCTGGAGAGCCGCCGGAGCCGCCGGAGCGCCGAAGCCGGGCCGCCGCCGGGACACCCGCTGGAGAGCCGCCGGAGCGCCAATGCCGGGCCGCTGCTGGAACACCCGCCGGAGCCGCCGGAGCGCCGAAGCCGGGCCGCCGCTGGAACACCCGCCGGAGAGCCGCCGGAGCCGCCGGAGCGCCGAAGCCGGGCCGCTGCTGGAACACCCGCCGGAGCCGCCAGAGCGCCAATGCCGGGCCGCTGCTGGAACACCCGCTGGAGCAACTGCTGGAGCGCCGAAGCCCCGAAGCCCCGAAGCCGGGCCGCCGCCGCTGGAACACCGGAGCTCTGAACGCTCGCCACAGCTCCGAGGCCACCAGCTCCGCCATTAGGCCTCAGCACAGACGGAGACGGTGACGGGGGACACGACAAGAAAAGGTCGCATCCCCCCGAAGGGAGAGACTAAAACCTTGTTTCTCCCACCCTCCCCCCCCCCCACACAAACACAGCCTAATAAACCAAAAATTCTAACTAAAAACAGACACAAAAGGACGAAAAAAAAGAAAAAACAGACGGACTGCAGGTGAGCCGCAGCTGCCACGCAGCGCCGCCACTTCCGGAGCTGCCACGCACCGCCGCCACAATGCTCCTAGCATTAAAATATACACATTTTAGAAACCCACCATCCCTTATTCTCTGTCTATTATCTTTTTCATCTTTCTCGCCTACATTTTGGATCCGAGTGCTTCCTTTCTCTGCCTCTTGCCCCACACCCTGACCCCTAGCCCCCTCTACCCGAATCCCTCCCCCCAGCCTTTCTAGTTTAAAGTCTCCCCAGTAGCCTTTGCAAATCTCCCTGCCAGGATATTGGTCCCCCTCGGGCTCAAGTGCAACCCGTCCTTTGTGTACAGATCATGCCTTCCCCAAAAGAGGTCCCAGTGATCAAGAAACTTGAATCCCTGCCCACTGCACCAGTCCCTCAGCCACGCATTTATCCTCCACCTCATTTCATTCCTAAGATAGATAGATAGATAGATAGATAGATAGATAGATAGATAGATAGATAGATAGATAGATAGATAGATAGATAGATAGATAGATAGATAGATAGATAGATAGATAGATAGATAGATAGAGAGAGAGACAGAGAGACAGACAGACAGACAGACAGACAGATAGACAGATAGATAGATAGATAGATAGATAGATAGATAGATAGATAAACAGACAGACAAATGAGTTGAAAGGTCTGTTCTGTGCTGTATGACTCTGTGTCAATACATGAGTCTTGAGCAAAAAAAAAACTGCTGGAGATCAGGCAGTATCTGCAGAAGGAAACAATATAAACAGAAAAAGCTGTAGTAACTCAGTGGGAAGAGGAATTTTTGGGTTGAAACCCTTCTTTCCATTTGAAGACCATTTCCCTCTAATTGTTTGTCCTTTGCTTTAGTCCAAATTAACCAGCTTGTCTTGCATCCCATGTGCCTTAACCTTCTGGACCAGCCTACTGTCCAGTTTTCGCCTTGTACTCGCTGGAATTTGGAAGATTGAGGGGGGGTCTTATAGAGACTTACAAAATTCTTAAGGGGTTGGACAGGCTAGATACAGGAAGATCGTTCCCGATGTTGGGGAAGTCCAGAACAAGGGGTCACAGTTTAAGGATAAGGAGGAACTCTTTTAGGACCGAGATGAGAAAATCATTTTTCACACAGAGAGTGGTGAATCTGTGGAATTCTCTGCCACAGAAGGTAGTTGAGGCCAGTTCATTGGCTATATTTAAGAGGGAGTTAGATGTGGCCCTTGTGGCTAAAGGGCTATGGAGAGAAGGCAGGTACAGGATACTGAGTTGGATGATCAGCCATGATCATATTGAATGGCGGTGCAGGCTCGAAGGGCCGAATGGCCTACCCCTGCACCTATTTTCTATGTTTCTATGTTTCTATGTTTACTGTGCGGGACATCTTCTCCTCCTACTCTATTTTCATCATTCTGCATGTACTGCTTCCTTCCCAAATAACGTGCCCAATCTTTAGTTTAGTTTTGTTTAGAGACACAGCACAGCGGAGTCCGCACTGACCAGCGATCCCTGAACATTAACACTACCCTACACACACTAGGGACAATTTACACAAATACCAAGCCAATTAACCTACCTACCTGTACTTCTTTGGAGTGTGGGAGGAAACCGAAGATTTCGGAGAAAACCCACACGATCACAGGGAGAATGTACAAACTCCGTACAGACAGCACCCGTAGTCAGGATCAAACCCGGGTCTCTGGTGCTGCAAGTGCTGTAAGGCAGCTGCTTCACCGTGCCACCCATCTATCTCCATCAATTATTCCCCTTCTCAAGGAACTCTCCCAAGCAACTGCCTCTTTTACCTCTTTCTCCAGGAATCCAAATGGTCCTTCCAGGAGAATCAGCAATTTACTGGCACTTCTTCCTATTTGGTCTCTTGCATTTGGTGCTCAAGATGTTCTCCCTTCTGCACTGGCGAAACTGACTTCTTTGCAGAACGCCTCCATCAAGTCTCCAGTGTTGATCCTGAGCTTCCAGTTGCCTCCCATTTGACCTTTGGCCTCCTGCCCTAATCCAACAAAGCCCAACATAAGCTCGAGGAACAGTAAGGTTAAGTCAAAACTGACCAGTTTGACATAATCTCATCCACCTGTAACATTAACTTAAGTTTTCTCTATCCAAGAGATTTCTGGCATTCTCCTTCATTTCAGATGTCCAGTAACTACGTTCTGCATTTTATAGTTCCAACAGATTGTTTTTCCACTTCCTTCAAGACACATTTCCACTGACAGATTAGCTCCCTCTCTCATTGAAAGCAATTGAATCGTTTGGGCTGCTTTGATCTGCAAGTCATTACAGACATTCCATTTGTTTGCTTCAACTCTCCCGTTCTCTCAAACTTAAAACACATTTATTTTGTCACATTTCCGCTATAGGTATTGGTTTATCATTGTTACGATTACTAAGGTGCAGTAAAAAATCTTATTTTTGTGTGTCATCCAGGCTATTAACTATTTCTTTCTGCACATATGCTGCCTGAGCTGATGTGTATATTTTGATTTCAGATTTTTAATTGTATTTCTGTTAAAATCCCACTTCATCATTACCCTGCTGCTGAGATCTCAATTCGGGCAACTTTTGAGGGGTGGCATGGTGGCGCAGCTGCTGCCTTAGAACGCGTGTAGCGCCTGAGACACGGGTTCGATCCCAACAACGGGTGCTATTTGTATGGAGATTGTACGTTCTCCCCGTGACCGCATGGATTTTCCCCGAGATCTTTAGTTTCCTCCAACACTCCAAAAACGTACAGGTTCGTGGGTTAATGTCATGGTATAGTGTAAAAATTGTCCCTATTGTGTGTAGGGTAGTGTTAATGTGCTGGGGTTTGCTGGATGGTGTGGATTCGGTGGGCCAAAGGGTCTGTTTCCACACTGTATCTCTAAACTAAGCTAAACTAAACATCAACTCCATTTTATTTCAGATGTTTTCAGGCGACTGAACCATCTTACCGCAACCAGAGAGCAGTCCTGAACTACCATCTACCTCATCGGGGACCCTCAGACCATCTTTGATCGGACTTTATTGCCTTTGTCTTGCACTAAACGTTTTTCCCTTATCATGTATCTGTACACTCTGAATGGCTCGATTGTATTCATGTATTGTCTTTCCATTGAATTTAGAATATTGTGTTCAGTTCTGGGCACCATGTTATAGGATAGATGTTGTCAAGCTTTAAAGGGTACAGAGAAGCTTTATGAGGATTTTGCTGGGACTCGAGGGTGTAAGCTGTAGCGAGATATTGATCAGGCTGGGACTCTATCTAGGGGGAAGAGATAAATCAGCCATAATTGAATGGCGGAGTAGGCTTGATGGGCCAAATGGCCTAATTCTTCACCTATCACTTATGACCTTATGACCTTATAACAGTTCCAGAGAAAAAGTCAAATGTTCGCAATGAGGTAATTGGAAATTGGAACTGTACCTTAGCTGTACATTATGCAGTCAAAATCCAGCTTGCGTAAAATACACAATAACTCAACAGTTATTCCATGATGCGCAGCAGGATGAGGGGTGATGTTATAGAGGTGGACAAAATCATGAGAGACATCTAAATGATTGATCTCAGTCCTAGTCGTAATTAAATCTATGAGTATCTTCCATCTTGTTGAAGATGAGAATAGACGTGACAGGACTAGACGTTCAGGAGACAGCTGGCAATTCATAAAATGAGACAGAATTTATCTTTGTCAACCAGGACAATCTCAGAGAAGTGGGTAAATAAATACAAAATATTTGTGCGGTTGCAGCAGAACAGATAGTGAGATAGTGAGATAATGGGGATAGTTCCGAGAGGAATAGATCGGGTAGATGCACAGAGTCTCTTGCCCAAAGTTGGGGAATCGAGGACCAGAGAACAGAGGTTCAAGGTGAAGGGGAAAAGATTTAATAGGAATCCAAGAGGTAACTTTTTCCACACAAAGGGTGGTGGGTGTATGGAACAAGCTGCCAGAGGAGGTAGTTGAGGCTGGCACTATCCCATCATTTAAGAAACAGTTAGACAGGTACATGGATAGGACAGGTTTGGAGGGATATGGACCAAGCGCAGGCAAGTGGGACTTGGGTAGCTGGGACATTGTTGGCCCGTGTGGGCAAATTGGGCCGAAGGGCTCGTTTCCCCACTGTATCTCTCTATGACTCTATGACACTGGCTGGCTAGCATGCAATGGAAGCTTTTCACTGTGCCTTGGTACACGTGACAATAAACAAAACTGATTTTGAATTACTGTTCCCTCGCATACTGAAGGAAGCTCTGGATAGTTTCCTTCAGAGGTCTCTCCAGCACTCTGTCCTGCACCTGGAGCAGACTAAAATTCATTAAAAGCACTGCATCATGTTCATCCAGTGCCTCCTCACTACAGAATGTGGTCTCATGCATGTATTGCTTTTGTGGCAACAATCCAGGTTCTTCTGGTTAGCAAATGTTCCACATTATGGATTGGGAGGGTGCTATGGTTGCAATGAATGGTCAGTGACTTGAAATATTTACTTTCTTTAATTGATGCTGGCCGACTGAGTATTTCCAGCATTTTCCACTCTTACTGCAGTGGCATAAACTTTCCATGATGTGTTTCCTTCCGACATCTTGCATTCCTTTTCCAGATGTTGCCTTCTGGGATTATCCTGTGGTTATTGTCAAAGCTCTGTGGGGCCTGTTCTTGTGAAGTAGAGGCAGCCACTGCAGAACTCCACTGACAGTACTGAGTAGGACTTTCACAGTGAGCCCCGCATGAGTGAGGAGTGCAACCCAAATCTCAGGAGGGTGATTGGGAATCCAATCGTGGATTGGGAGGGTGCTATGGTTGCAATGAATGCTCATAAACATGAAATATTTACTTTCTTTATTTGATGATGCCCGACCGAGTGAGGAGTGCAACTCAACGTCTCAGGAGTGCTGGTATCTGTGTTTGATTGTTTAATGTGTCTTGCTTATTGAGGTCTACATCATGGTGAGAGATTTGTTCACCTCAGATAAATAGCATAACGGTACTGCATGGGAACAGTCCCTTCAGCCTACAATGTCTGTGTCGAACATGATGCCATGACTAGTATCAAGATTCCCCTCAACCTCTGGCTTTCCAGGGAAAACCAACCGTCTGCCCAACCTCTCCCTGCAGCAAATACCCCCTAATCCAGGAGAGGAGGGGGATACTCTAACTACCTTTGTTGCCACTTTTAGGGAGATACTAGATCATGTGGGACCAGTTGGGCCCCGTTCCCAAAACGCAATATTCCACCACTCACCCATAGCTTCCAACGGCGCAGGCGCGGCAGATGTTTTTAAAGTTTAAAATGGCAATAACCTGTAAAATATAAGATCAATGTGAACGCAACGCACTCTCCCTCTTCAGTTCCCTATTCCCATCCTCCATTATCCTCCTTCTCCCCAGCCTCCACCAACCCTCCTCTGCTTCCTCCCCTCACCCCCTCCCTCCGCTCCTCTCTCTTCCTCCTCCCCTCCTCCGTTGCCTTGCCATCCCTCTTCCTACCCCATCCTCCTCCATTCCCCTTCATACCCCAGCATTCCCTCTCCCTCCTCTTCACCCTCCCTCTACTTTCCCCTCTCCCCCACTCCCTTCCTCACCTCTCCCTCCCTTTCCTTTCCATTACCCTCAGTTACTCCCTCCCTCCATAACACCTCTCCCCTCCCTACCCCCTTATCTCCCTCTACCCCCCTCCTCACTTCCCCCCTATCCCACCCCCCCAATCTCCCTCCTCACCTCCCCCACTGCCCTCCCCTCCCTCTATCCCCCACTCCCTATCTCCCCCTCTCCCCCTCCTCTCCCTCTATTCACTCTCTGCGCCCACTCTCCCTCCTCACATCCCCACTTTCCACTCCTTCTCCCTCAATCCCCCCACTCTCTCTCCTCACCTCCCCAGGATCTCGATGTAAACCACCGCCGGCCCCGTTTTCTTCACCATGAAGTTGTACTTGAGGCGGAGGTTGTAGGGGGGACCTAGTGGCCTGGAACTAGGGGAGGGGGAGGGAGTGGCCGAGGCGGTTGGGGCCAATCCATTGACCCCATGTGGGGAGGGGGGCGGCATCGGTGCACCCCCCACTTGGGACTCAGACCAATCGGGCATCGATCGGTAAGTCGGAGCCAATTAAGCGACCTCACATGGAGGGAGGCAGTCTCGGTGTTCCCCCACGTGTACACGGACTAAATCACTTTCCCCTCCCTCTCCCCTCCATACCCTGTTGCTCTCCCTCTATCCCCCACTCCCTACCTCCCCCACTCCCCCCCTCCCCATTCTCCCTCCTCACCTTCCCTACTTTCCCCTCCCTCACCACTCACCCCTCCCTACCCGGCTCCTCGCCCTCTATTCCCTACCTCCCCCACTCCTCACTTCCCCATGCTGAAAATCACAATGTTTTTTGCTAAAATATTATTCTGAATACCAGTCTGAATATTATTCTTCCGTCAAAACCCTCTGTCTTTCCATTCATCGGCCCATTCTGAATCCATACGACCAAGTCACTGTTGATCCTGTGCATCTTAATCATCTGGCTCAGCCGACCATGGGAGACTTTATCAAATGCCCTTACTACATCCATGTAGACCTACCCTCATCAATTACCTATGTCACCTCCTCGAAAAACTCAATCAAGTTAGTAGGGCACGACCTACCATGCATAAAACCCTAATTAATTCAATCTCTTCCAAATCCTATCCCAAAGAATCCTCTCCAATAGCTTCCCTACCACTGATGTGGGGCTCACTGTCCTATAATTCCCCAGATTCTCTTCACTTCCATTCTTAAACAGAGGAACAATATTAGCTACTCTCCAGCCTTCCGGGACCTTGCCTGTGGCTAGAGAAAATGCAAAGATCTTTGTCAGGGCTGGAACAATGTTCTTTCATGCTTCTCTCAATAACTTTTGGAATAGATTCTATCAGGCCCTGGGTACTAAGCCACCTTAATGCTCATCAAGAGCCCTAATGCCTCCACCTTCTTAATCTCAAACTGCATATTAGTATTCATCACACTGATCTCACTATCCATGTCCTTCTCCTTTGTGAAAACAGGTGCAAAGTATTTGTCTAGTATCTCATCTACATCCTCTGACTCCAAGTACAAATTGATCCTTGAGCGGTTCTGCCTTCTCCCTGGTTACCCTCTTGTTTTAAATGTAGGTATAAACAGCCTTAGGATTTTTGATAATCCGACTCTCTAAAACTATATTGTAGCCCCTTTTGGCCGTTCTAATCACATGCTTAAATTATTTACTCCTTACTTTATATTCTTCAAAGGCCCTGTCTAATTATAATTCTTAAACCTTGCAGGTGCTTCCTTTTCTTTTTGACTTAATTTAGAGTCTCTTTGGTCATTCATGGTCCTGTTACTTTGCCATCCTCATTCCTCCTCCTTCCTGGAACATGCCATTCCTGACATTGGTGAACTGGCCTTTAAACACCTCCTACACGACAGGTGTGGGCTTAGTCAATAAATGTAAACATGCAGGTACAGCAGGCAGTGAAGAAAGCAAATGGCATGTTGGCCTTCATAGCAAGAGGAGTTGAGTATAGGTCCTACTGCAGTTGTATAGGGCCCTGGTGAAACCACACCTGGAGTATTGTGTGCAATTGTGGTCTCCTAATTTGAGGAAGGACATTCTTGCTATTAAGGGAGTGCAGCATAGTTTCACCAGGTTAATTCCCATGATGGTGGGACTAAGATATGATGAAAGAATGGATTGACTGGGCTTATATTCACTGGAATTTGAGAGGGGGTCGTATAGAAACATATAAAATACTTGAAGGATTGCACAGGCTAGATGCAGGAAAAATGTTCCTAATGTTAGGGGAAAAATATTTTCACCCAAAGAGTTGTGAATCTGTGGAATTCTCTGCCACAGAGGCAGTGGAGGCCAATTCACTGGATGTATTCAAGCTAGAGGTAGATCTAGCTCTTAGGGTTAATGGAATCAAGGGAGAAAGCAGGTTTCGTACTGATTTTGGATGATCAGCCATGATCATATTGAATGGCGGTGCTGGTTCAAAGGACCAAATGGCCGAATGGCCTATTCCTGCACCTGTTTTCTATGTTTCTAATAATGCCTGCTCCCTATATATCCTTCTAAGCTCCTGCCTAATAACATTGGAATTTACCTTTCTGTCATTTAGTACCATCCCACAAGGTTCCGACCAATCCCTATTCAAACCAATCATAAAACTTATGGAGTTGTGATCACTATCTCCAAAATGCTCTTCCACTGCAACACCAGTCATCTGGTCAACCTCATTTCCCAACACAAGTACGTTCACATCTCGTGTTGGACTATCCACCTACTGTGTCAAGATACCCTTAAATTCTGCCTGTGGCATCCAACAACCCCAGTCCATAATAAGGAAGTTAAAGTCACCCACCAAGCCAATCCTATTGCTTTAGCATTAAAGAGCTTGCACCTTTTTCGTTTTTACACTTTACCCACATCGCCTCAGTAGATGAATCGTTCAGTATGTCCTGTCTGAGCCCCTAATTAGTAGAGCAACTCCTCTATCTCGTTTACCTCCCACTCTATCATGTTTGAAATGTAGCAACTCTGGAACATTGATCTGCCAGTCATGTTCCTTTCATAACCATCATTTCTGTAATGGCCACAACATCATAGTTCCAAGATAGACACAAAATGCCCTAGTAATTCAACGGGTTAGGCAGTTTCCCTGGGGAAAAGGTATAGTCAAGACCCAAAATGCTACCTATTCCTTTTGTCTAGAGATGCTGCCTGGTCCACTGAGTTACTCCAGCATTTTGTGTGTATCGTCAGTGCAAACCAACATTTGCAGTTCCTTCTTACACATCATAGTTCCAAGCGCTATTCTAGGCTCTCAGTTTATCTGCTTTCTCCACAATCCATGTGTCGTTGAAATAAACACATTTCAGCCCATCAGCTTCACTATATCCCTTCACCTCTCCCTGCCTATCCTTTTGAGACGAACCCAGGTCCTAACCTCAAATTTCCTATCACTTCTTCCAATTTCAGTTCATGTTTCAGTTGCAAGGCACTAACTTGTTTCTTCCCTTTCTCAATCTTATGAAATGTCTTGGACCCAAAATATTAATAGTTTTGCTTTGTATGGATGATGACTGAATTGGAGAGGCATTTTCTGCTTCCATTTCAGGCTTCCAGCATCTGCAATTTTGTTTTTACAGAACATGTAAAGAGAGAAAACATAAATCAATGGGGGCATAATATTTGATCACATAACAAAAAATAACATTGTATAGAGCAAAATGAATAAAATAGAGAAAATGTAATTAAAAACATGTACCAACACTTTCATTGAAGGCGGCCACATGTGTTGGCTAGGTGCCTTCATCTGGATGAGTTTACATGTACACGGTGCCCATGATCAAAGTCAGGAGATGGAGATGTACTAAAGTAGATAGTAATGCAGAAAGTGAGGAAGCTTATGCAAAATTACAACAAGATCTTGCTCCACTGGGCAAGAGGTCAGCAGAATGGTTAATGGAGTTCAATGCAGATAAGTACATCAATGATCTGGATGATGGGGTGGAAAATTGGATAAGTAAGTATGCAGATGATACTAAGATAGGTGGTGTTGTGGATAATGAAGTAGATTTTCAAAGTCTACAGAGAGATTTGGGCCATTTCGAAAAGTGGGCTGAAAGATGGCAGATGGAGTTTAATGCTGATAAGTGTGAAGTGCTACATCTTGGCAGGACAAATCAAAATAGGACGTACATGGTAAATGGTAGGGAATTGAGGAATGCTGTGGAACAGAGGGATCTAGGAATAACTGTGCATAGTTCCCTGAAGGTGGAATCGCATGTAGATAGGGTGGTAAAGAAAGCCTTTGGTGTGCTGGCCTTTATAAATCAGAGCATTGAATATAGGAGTAGGGAAGTCATGTTAAAATTGTACAAGGCATTGGTAAGACCAATTCTGGAGTATGGTGTACAATTTTGGTCGCCTAGTTATAGGAAGGATGTCAACAAAATAGAGAGAGTACAGAGGAGATTTACTAGAATGTTGCCAGGGTTCCAGCAACTATGTTACAGAGAAAGGTTGAACAAGTTAGGTCTTTATTCTTTGGAGCGCAGAAGGTTAAGGGGGGACTTGATTGAGGTCTTTAAAATGATGAAAGGGATAGACAGAGTTGACGTGGATACGTTTTTCCCATTGAGGGTAGGGAAGATTCAAACAAGAGGGCATGACATGAGAATTAAGGGACAGAGGTTTCGGGGTAACGTGAGGGGGAACTTCTTTACTCAGAGGGTGGTGGCTGTGTGGAATGAGCTTCCAGCAGAAGTGGTGGAGGCAGGATCGATTTTAACATTTAAGAGTAAAGTGGATAGGTATATGGACGTGAAGGGAATGGAGGGGTATGGTCTGAGTGCAGGTAGATGGGACTAGTGGAAAACAAATGGTCGGCACGGACTGGAAGGGCCGAGAGGGCCTGTTTCCGTGCTGTAATTGTTATATGGTTATATGGTTAAGTGTGAGGTGTTGCATTTTGAGGTCAAGCTATGGCAGGACCTTCACCATTTTCTCCATTCTTATCCACTCCGACTGGTGAGTGGAACTATCCGACCAGTACATTATGTTCTTAATATGCACTGCCCAGTAGTAATACTTAAAGTTTGGTAATGATAAACCCCCAACTTCTTTAGGTTTACACAAATGCTTTCGTTGAATTCTGTGTGCTCTATAATCCCATATAAAATTAGTGATATTAGAATCTAGTTTTTTGAAAAAATATTTTGGAATACATATTGGGATCGCTTGAAAGGAATATATTAATTGTGCTAAGAAAGTCATTTTTATAGCGTTAATTCTAGCTATCAATGAGAGCAGAAGCGTTTTCCAAAATTTAATCATAACATTCAGTTTATTTAATGGTGGCATAAAATTGGCACTAAATAATGATTTGTGTCTTCTCGTAATTTGAATACCCAAATACTTGCATTTTTCTGTTGCAATTTTGAAAGGGAATTTTAATAAGTGTCTCGCATCCTGTGGTTTTAAAGACATAATTTCGCTTTTATTCCAATTTATTCTATATCCTGAAAAAGAACCAAATTCCTCAATTAGTGTTAATAAAGTGGGGATACTTGTTTATGTCTTAGTAATATATAAAAGAATATCATCAGCATATAATGAAATTTTATTCTTTGAGTCCTTAGTATTATATCCGTGAATATCAGGATGATTTCTAATCCTTTCAGCCAGCGGTTCTATCATAAGGGCAAATAGCAATGGTGATAAGGCACAACCCTGCCTATTTCCCCTTGATAAATAACATTTTGGAGATAATTTTCTTTTTGACCAAATTTCATAACCATTTTGGTCATCCATTTTGGCCATCCGTATTCCTCCTCCTTACTCAAACATGCCAGTCCTAAACTTTGATCAATTGGCCTTTAAACGACTCCCACATATCATATGTGAACTTACCCAATATCAACTGCTCCCAGTGTAACCTCCCGAGCTCCTGCCTATTGATGTAATTTTCCTGGCTCCATATTAATACTTCCAGCAAGGTCTTGCCTTCTCCCAATTCAAAACAATCTTAAAACTTAGGGAGTCTGAACAAGGGTCTCGACCTGAAACGTTGCCTATTTCCTCGCTCCATAGATGCTGCCTCACCTGCTGAGTTTCTCCAGCATTTCTCCAGCATTTTTGCCTACCTTCGATTTTCCAGCATCTGCAGTTCCTTCTTAAACATTAAAACTTAGGGAGTTGTGGTCACTATCCCCAAAATCCACTGCCACTGAAACATCAGTCACCTGTCCAGGCTCATTTACCAACACAACTTCCCGCATGTTCCCTTCCCAGTTGGACTATCCGCATATTGTTTCAAGAAACTCTCTTGGATGCACCTCACAAATTTTTCCCAGTATGCCTTTGACATGGTGCAAATCTCAGGCAATATTATGGAAGTTAAAGTCACCCACTAAGACAACCCTGGTGCTTTGGCATCTTTTATATATATGTAATCTGTCTACATATATGTTCTTCTATCTCCCACATGCTATGAGGGGGGTTCAATCCCATTAGAGTGCTTGCACCTTTCTTATTTCTAAACACTATCCACATCGCCTCAGGGCATGAACCCACCAGTATGTCCTCTCTGAGTGCCACTGTGACATTCTGTCTGATTAATAGACCAACTCCTCCACCTCTTTACTCCCCCTCTTTATCACATCTGAAACATCGAAACCTCTCAACGCTGAACTAACAGTCATGTCCTTCTCATAACCACATTTCTATGATCTACTGTATGTTGTGTAATCAAAGCTTTAATCATTGCCATAAGATGGCTACAGGCCAGCCACTGTGGCTTTTTGGCACTTTTCTTTCCAAAAGCCATTGGTTCCTAAAATGACTGCTGCAAATTACTCGCAATATGGCCAGGGAGCAGCTTTGATACTGATGAAGAATTGAAAGTGTTCAAAATGTCCAGCACGTCAAGTAGCATCCGTGGAACATGAAACAGAAATGGGGGAGTAGCGTTATCACTTCAGGTCATAGACTATTTGCCCGAGCTGTCTGGCAATATTGGTTCTGTTCCCCTTTCCACGGATGCAGGCTGCGATGCTAGGTTTTTCCCACATTTTATGTTTTCTATTTCGGATCTCTAAGAATCCCCAACTTTTTGATTTTCATTTATTACCAAGTAATCTTTGAGAAGAGTAAAAAAGTCTGGTTCCTAGAAGGTGCTTCAACCTTTTTTACATGGATATGTCTGACACAAGTCTACGGAGGACTCACCAGATTTCTCTTCCACCCACTATTGCCGTTCTTTCTGCGTGAAACCGGGGTCTTGTATGGAGGTTGCTGATAATGACCTAAAGAGGACAGGGATTTGTAGGAGGCTAAGTTTGGATGAGCAGTGATTTTCCAAAGGAGATTATAGATCGTATAGTGGGTACACAAAAGGCTGGAGAAACTCAGCGGGTGCAGCAGCATCTAAGGAGCGAAGGAGATAGGCAACGTTTCGGGCCGAAACCTTCATAGATCATATATATTAGACATCACACGTCAACAGGACTGAAAAATCCATTCATCCCATACGAGCAAGCACCAAAATCCAGAATGATACGTCTATTGATGGTGCTGCCCATCTCTAAATGGATTTCTCTGTAAGAAAAGATGGGGAAAGAACCTGATAGGAATGCTTTGTTTGCTGGTGTAAACAGGCCTTGGTTATTTTCTGAAGTTTAAAAAAAATCAGCGCAGACAATAATTACACTCTTTATTAAATACAGGATAAGAAACCGAGATTTAGAAAAATAACTCATGTGGAAAAAAGGTTTAAAATTGGATGCAGTTCCAAAATGCACAATGGAAATTAATAATATACAGGAATGGAATGAGTATATAATTTCACAATCAGAAACAAAAACAATATGGCTTACCCTTGACAGAGAAAGGTTAAAGGTTGCGAATTGGGCTCACAGACTGTTTTCAGCATGCTAATTAAATCTCAGATTTGCACTTCGTATGGGCCAAATTGTTATTACCGGTTGATGGATTTAGTTGTGAGAGTTCCTGAAGTTAATTACAGTATTAGCAATGCAATGCCCCAAACCTGCTGTGACTTGTTAAATCCAAAGCCTCCCCAGGATGCAGCTTAGTCTCTCTTTAATGATCCATGCTGTTGTGTTGACATTTAAAACACTGTGTATGAACACAGAGACTAACATGGATGGTAACGTATGGGTGAGAACAAAGTTTGTGTAAATAAGAAACCGCAATGTTCAAAAGATGTTGCAAAGCACATCGTGATAGAGCTACGAAAATAAAGATTTGATGTTATTCTGAGTGTCTGGGCTGTTAAAATCTAGAGGTTAAGGCATTAATGGAACTTGTTTTTCATCTCGGGCACAGGACAAAGAAGGGGACATATAGGTTTACTTGAAAACTGTTGAAGGTCTTGGAGTAACAGAGCTCCCTAGGGGTTAAAATGTGATAATTCACTCAAAGTGTGCTGCAGATGGATATCATTGGTAAGTTAATATATTTTTGAATCTTATAAATAGGGCCAAAGAGAAATGGAGTCACAAGCAGGTAATGTTAAGTTCATACCAAATACTGAATTAGTCCACGTTTGTGAGCGACTAACATTCCTGACCACCCAACTCATGAATACACCGGAAAGATTCACCCGCATGTCACCAGGATTGGGAAAAGCATAAGATACTAAGACTATTTCTTTAGGATATTCTTCTTGTGAATGGTGTGCACAGCCTAAAATTGTAAGACAACTTGTTCTGTTTGATCTTGTGTTTGTGCACGCCAGGATGATTGCATTCGTTGAAGCAGGGTGGGCCACGTGAAGGTTGCAATCTCCCACCCCTTTCTTTAGGATCAAGGAAAGCTAAATTAAGTTTCAGAAACAATTTGGAGATAAACGATGAAAGAACATTGTTCTTGGTGTAAGTTTGTCATAAACTCATCAATTTATAATTCTCTGCAAAAGAATGTAGACTGAGTTTAGGAAAAAATATTTATTTCGACAGAAAAATTTTTGGTACATTGAATGTTTTACATGACTGAGAAGGAGATGATGTGTCTTTGGATACAAACTTGCCTCGCTTTTGAATTGGAAAGAGCTAAAGATTGGAGAGCAGGGTAGTGGAATTAAGTTTGGATTTGTCAAGAAAATGTTGGTCTGTGCAGTGTCCATTTTTAGTGCAATGCTTTGAGTACTTGAAAGAGTGCCGAGAAAATTTACAAGGATCTTGCCAGGACTAGAGAGCAGGACCTGTAAGGAGAAGTTGGGCAGACTAGGACTTTATTCCATGGAGCACAGGAGACAGTGAGGATCTTATAGAGGTATATATTTTAAATCATGAGGGGAGTAGATAGGGTGAATGTACACATACTTGTTCATTGAGTAGTGGCTTAAGGTAAGAGGGGAACAATTTCATAGGTCATGAGGGGCCGAGAGAGTGGTGCATATATGGAACTAGCTACTGGATAAAGTAGTTGAGGAAGGTGCAATAACAAGACTTAAAATACATTTGAACAGGTACATGGACAGGAAAGGATTAGAGAAATAAGGCTATGTGTGGGCAAATGCTACTAGCTTGGTTGGGCATCTTGGTTGGCATGGACAGGTTGCACCCAAGGGTCTTTTTCCATGCTGTATGACTTCATGACCCCTTGACTCTACCAAGATTTCATTACGGTGGGAAGGAAGCCATGTGCCAAGTATGTCACCCAGTATCTTTGGTAAGGACAAATAGGAGCTACATTTAACCACACTTGAAATAGATCATAGGTAGTCTGTCTATCTGGCCAATGCCTTCTCTCCCTTCTTTTAAAACTAATTTTATTTGACCATCAATCTGGTCAGGGCTCCTGAATCTTCTTCCATTTAATGGTATCTGCTTTGGACTTGATACACATTTGTGCGCACAGTTTACTATGCAGATGTATTGTGTGGGGATTAGGAGGCATAAATATGACCATGATGGATATTTTAAAAGCAAATTTAATGCAACATATGGCCCCAAGGATGTTCGTTGAAAAGTCGAAAAATAAGTGTCTTAAAGAAGGACACTTTGGATATCAAAAATTACAGAAGGAATTTGATCAGTTGAGCAAGTGGGCTTAGGAATGGTTAATGGAGTTTAATGAATATAAGTGGGAGGTCAGACCAGGTCAGGATCTACACAGTGAATGGCGGGCCCTGGGGAGTGTTGTAGAGCAGCGGGATCTAGGAGTGCTGGTATATAGTTCCTTGAAAGTGGTGTCACGTAGGTAGAGTGGTCAAGAAGGCTTTCGGTACATTGGCCTTATTCAGTAAGGGTATTGAGTATACAAGTTGCAATGTTTTGTTACATTTGTAAAAGACTAAACATTATTCCCTTTATCATGTGCATGTAGACTGTGGATGGTTTGATTGTAATCCTGCATAGTCTTTCCGCTGACTGGATAGCACCCAACAAAAAGCTTTCCATAGTACCCCGGTACACATGACAATAAACTAAATGAAAATAAACTAAACTAGACATTGATGCGGCTGCGTTTGGAGTATTGTGTTCCGTTTTGTTTGCCCTGCTATAGGAAAGACGTTGTTAAGCTGAAAAGAGTGCAGAGAAGATTTACGAGGATGTTGCCAAAACTAAAGGGGCTGAGCTATAGGGAGAGGTTGAGCAGCCTAGGACTGTTTTCCTTGGAGCACAGGAAACTGAATGATCTTATTGAGGCGCATGAGTTCATGAGGGGGATAAACAAGGTGAATACAGAGTCTTACCAGAGTTGGGGAATAAGGAACTAGAAGTCATAGATTTAAGGTGAGAGAGGAAAGATTTAATAGGAATCTAAGAGGAAACATTTTCACACAGAGGGTGGTGGGTATATGGAATAAGCTGTCAGAGGAAGTAATTGAGGCAGGTACTGTAACAAGATTTTAAAAACATTTGGACAGATACATGGATAGGATAGGTAAAGAAGGATTTTGGCCAAACGTGGGAGAGGTATGACTAGTGTAGATGGGGCATCTTGGTAGGCATTGACAAGCTGGGCTGAAGAGCCTTTATGACTTTATCACTCTATGAGGTGAGAGATATAGATGCATAGAATCTGGAATATAGTTTCTACATGGATGGAGGCAAGTATGTTAATATGGGGATGAAGTAAGTCCGAGTTGCACAAAACATAAGAATTGGTATAAAGCACAGCTATTATTGGTCACACCATGCAAATTTATCATAAATCAAGGTGAATTCAATGTACATATTGTAGAGTTGTAAGCTAGGATGTCATGCTGGTGCAGCGGTCGAGTTGCTGCCTTACAGCGAATGCAGCGCCTGAGACCCGGGATCGATCGCGACTACCGGTGCTGTCTGTATGGAGTTTGTAAGTTCTCCCCATGACCTGCGTGGGTTTTCTCCGAGATCTTTGGTTTCCTCCCACACTCCAAAGAAATACAGGTTTGTGGGTTAATTGGCTTGGAAAATGTAAAAATTGTCTCTAATGTGTGTAGGATAGTGTCAATGTGCGAGGATCGCTGGTCGGCGTGGACCTGGTGGGCCGACAGGCCTGTTTCCGTGCCATATCTCAAAACTAAAAATCTATACTACCCAAGCAGAATATGATGCGCTGTTCCTCCAATTTGTATGTGGACTCACTCTGGCAACGGAGGAGGTCCAGGACAGTAACGTCAGTATGGGTAGATGGGAACTGCAGGTGCTGGATTATACAGAAGGCAGACATGAAGTGCTGGGGTAACTCAGCAGGTCAGGCAACATCTTAGTATGGGAATGTAGTTAGCAACTGAGAGATCCAGCGGACAGAGCACAAACGTTCATCAAAATGGTTGCCTGATCTACGCTTGGTCTCGCTAATATAAAGGAGGCCACTTTGGGAACACCAAATGCAGTACACATGGTTAGACAACATGGATACGAACCTCTGTCACACCGAGAAGGGCTGCTGGGGTCCCTAGATGGATGTGAGGGCGGAGGTGTCGGGACAGGCGTTACTACTCTGGCGGTTGCGGGGAGAAGTGCCTGGGGAGAGAATGGTTGGGTGTAAATGGGCTGAGCGAACTAAGGAATTGCCCCATTTTTCCCTCTCCACCCTTTGCCCCATTTGATTGTGCACCCATTTCTCCAACTCTAGTTCACCCCCATTACTTATAACTCTTCTTCAGGCTTCACAATGACCTCCTATCCTTTTCTTACAGCCTTTTGTCTTCTTGTCATCTCTGGTCTTTGTCCACCCATCTGTCAATTTAAAAAAAACGTACCTGTATCCATCTATCACACGCCAAGCCTTGTCCCATTCCCGCCTCTTTTTGCAGCGTTGTGCTCCCTACTACAAATGGTCCGAAGAAGAGTTCTAACCTAAAATATTGCCTATTCATATCTTCCAGAGATGTTCCCTGACCTGCTCAGTTATACCAGTACCCTATGTCCTCACATGCTGGTTGGCATGTTAATTGGCCAGTGTAAATCGCCCCCTATTTTGTCGATTAGTGGTAGAATGAGGGGAAAGTTGATAGGGATGTGGGTTGAATTAAATGTAATTAGTGTGGGATTAGAGTAAATGGGTGCTGATGGTCACTTAAACTGTTTCCTTATGATTATAATTTAACAGCGTGGAGTTATAGTCATGAAGTCTATTCTACATCGACTCCCTATAGGGTTTCACAACCTATCTTTAGTTCTGAAATCATGTAGCTATCAACTAGCCACAGTCTTCATAGACTTCTTGACCTTTCGCTTCAACAATCTACTGTCCCTAATCCATCTGCTCTAAGGAAATCTCCATCATTCCAGTCCCCAAGGGAAACAAAATAAATAAACGAGGGAATTAATGCTTGGAGTGAGGCGGTGTAGGTGAGGTACGCAACGAATATTTTGGATGTGCTATCACCAAGAAGGAGGGCATGCAGATCAGTAAGATCATGTAAGATCAGTGCGGAGAATATTAATATGCAAGGGCAGTTTGAGATCAAAAATGGAGGAGGTGCTGGGGCTTTTGAACAATATTAAGGTGGATAAATCATTAGGACCTGATGGGATCTACCTTTGGTTATTGGGAGAGGCAAGAGTGAAGATTGTGGAAGTCTTCATGAAGATGATTGCACCTTCTCTTGCCATGGATGAGGTTCCAGAGGATTGGAAATGTTGTTTCTTTTTTTTAAGAAGGGATGTAGAAATAATCCAAGGGATTATAAGGCAGTAAACCTCATATCAATGTATGATTTAGTTACATTCGGAAGAGAATGCGTTAACTAGGCACAGTCAGCAGGGATTTGTATGTGGAAGACAAAAATGCTGGAGAAACTCAGCGGGTGAGGCAGCATAAATGGAGCGAAGGTTCTCTGGATGCTTTCAAGAGAGAGCTAGATAGGGCTCTTAAAAATAGCGGAGTCAGGGGATGTGGGAAAAGGCAGGAATGGGGTACTGATTGGGGATGATCAGCCATGATCACATTGAATGGCCGAATGGCCTACTCCTGCACCTATTGTCTATTCACACTGCCACCCAGCTTTGTGTGATCTGCAAATTTGCTAATGTTACTTTGAATCCCTTCATCCAAATCATTGATGTATATTGTAAATAGCTGCGGTCCCAGCACCGAGCCTTGTGGTACCCCACTAGTCACTGCCTGCCATTCTGAAAGGGACCGGTTAATCCCTACTCTTTGTTTCCTGTCTGCCAACCATTTCTCTATCCATGTCAGCACTCTACCCCCAATACCATGTGCCCTAATTTTGCTCACTAATCTCCTATGTGGGACCTTATCAAATGCTTTATGAAAGTCCAGGTACACTACATCCACTGGCTCTCCCTTGTCCATTTTCTTAGTTACATCTTCAAAAAATTCCAGAAGATTAGTCAAGCATGATTTCCCCTTCGTAAATCCATGCTGATTCGGACCAAACCTGTTACTGCTATCCAAATGTTCGGGTATCTCATCTTTTATAGTTGATTCCAGCATCTTTCCCACCACCGATGTCAGGCTAACTGGTCTATAATTCCCTGTTTTCTCTCTCCCGCCTTTCTTAAAAAGTGGGATAACACTAGCTACCCTCCAATCCACAGGAATTGATCCGGAGTCTATAGAACATTGGAAAATGATCACCAATGCATCCACAATTTCTAGAGCCACTTCCTTAAGTACCCTGGGATGCAGACCATCAGGCCCTGGGGATTTAACAGCCTTCAGTCTCATCAGTCTATCCAACACCATTTCCTGCCTAATGTGGATTTCCTTCAGTTCCTGCGTCACCCCAGATCCTCTGGCCACTACTACATCGGGAAGATTGTTTGTGTCCTCCTTAGTGAAGACAGATCCAAAGTACCTGTTCAACTCATCTGCCATTTCCTTGTTCCCCATAATAAATTCACCTTTTTCGGCCTTCAAGGTTCCTCTTCACATACCTAAAGAAGCTTTTACTATCCTGCTTTATATTCTTGGCTTGCTTACCTTCATACCTCATCTTCTCTTCCCGTATTGTCTTTTTGGTTATCTTCTGTTGTTCTTTAAACATTACCCAATCCTCTTGCTTCCCGCTCATCTTTGCTACGTTGTACTTCTTCCCTTTAATTTTTATACTGTCCCTGACGTCCCTTGTCAGCCATGGTCATCCCTTTCTCCCCTTGGAATCGTTCTTCCTCCTAGGAATGAACTGATCCTGCACCTTTTGTATTATTCCTAGAAATACCTGCCATTTTTGTTCCACTGTCATCCCTGCTAGTGTATCTTTCCAGTCAACATTGGCCAGCTCCTCCCTCATGGCCCCATAGTCCCCTTTATTCAACTGCAACACTGACACCTCCGATCTACCCTTCTCCCTCTCCAATTGTAGATTAAACCTGACCATGTTATGGTCAATGCCTCCTAATGGCTCATTAACCTCGAGGTCCTTTATCAAATCTGGTTCATTACATACAGTGGCTTGCAAAAGTTTTCATACCCATTGAACTTTTCCACATTTTGTCACGTTACAAACACAAACGTAAATGTATTTTATTGGGATTTTATGTGATAGACCAACACAAAGTGGCGCATAATTGTGAAGTGGAAGGAAAATAATACGTGGTAAGAAAAGCAGTCACCAACCTGGGACCTGCGAGCTCCCGACGTTGTCGCCCACTGGGCCCGCGGCCGAGCCCACTGGGCCCGTGGCCGAGCCTCCAAAGTCGGGTCGCCGCCGCCGCCGCTGCAACGCCACCACAGCCCCGTAGTCGGCCAGCCCCGTGCTGGTAAGTCCTGGCGCCTAATTTACCGATTTACCAATTTACAAACCAAATTCCTCAGTTTTAAACTGTTTTCCCCCTCTAACTCACTTCTAACTCTCCTCCCACTTGGGCTAGAACCAATCACTGCTTTTTCCTGCTTCTCTTTGCTGCTGTTTCTTCAAAATCCACGGGAGCTCTGACTTTAAGATTCAGCATGCCCACAAGGATGTTTTTGGAGTTTCCACCTGCACCTGTAGATTGGTGAACACAGCCCAGTTCAATCTGAGATGCTCTCTTTCTTCAGTAAACTTGGCTTCCTCTTGTTTTTTTGTGGATAGATCCCTCATCCCTGTCTCCTGTGTGTCTCACAGTTCTGCACTCGCCTCTCCTGCCCATAAACGGGACAAGGATGGAGTTCCCCTGATCCTCACTTGTCACCCCACCAGCCTTCGCATCTAACACATTATTCTCTGACATTTCTGCCAACCTCATCTTCATACCATCCACACTCCTTTCCTCTTTCCGCAGAGACCACTACCTCCTGTTTCCCAACAAAACCGCTCATCGCCCCCAGGTACTTTTCCTGAAATCGCAGAAGATGTAATACCTGTCTTTCTACCTCTTCCCTCACCTCCATCCACGGATGCCAGCAGTCTTTCCAGGTGAGACAGAGGTTCACATTAGCCTCTTCTAACCTCATCTACAGAATCTGCTGTTCCTGATGTGGCCGTCTTTACATTAGCGAGACCAATCGTAGACGAGGAGACCATTTTGTTGAACAAGTGCACTCTGACTGCCAAGGCCTACTGGATTTCCCGGTTGCGAATCATTTTAATTCCTCTTCCCTTTCCCATACCGGCGTTCCTGCCTTGGACAAAGGACAAAGGACAAAGGACATTTATTGTCACATACACCAATTTGAGTTGCCATTGCAGCACATCAATAAATTAAAACACAATATTAGAGAATTTAACATTAAACATAAAAAACATCCCCCCACAGCGGGATCAATGTTTCCCACTGTGAGGGAAGGCAGCAAAGGTCAGTCCACTTCCACCATGTTCACCGGTGCTCGGGGCCTATTTGAGGCCTCTGCAGTCGCCGCTACGGCGGCCTGATGTTTCAGGCCCTCTCGCCGGAATGATGGAACTCCGGTGTCGGAAGAACACTCTCAGAGGCTTGGAGTTACGAAATGGCCGTTTGCTACTGGAGACCGTGGCTCCTGAAGTCCACAGGCCGCGCTGGTCGGAGCTCCAATACTGGCGATCTCGGCGACAGATCCCAGGCTCCACGGTGTTTAAAGTCAGCGCCGCCCGCAGCTGGACGCTCCGCAAACCACAGCTCCACGATGTTGAAGTCAGCAGTCCCAGCACTCCGGAGCTCCAACACAGCGACCCGGGTAAGGCATCGCCCGCTCCCCGATGGTACCTCAGTGCTGCGCCGCCGCTGAAGTTTCAGCTCAAAGCTCTGGCCAGTCTCCAGCAGGAACGGCAGCGCCAATCCAGGTGGTAGGCCGCGAGGAGGGTGCGAAGATGCGGCACGGAGGAAGGACGCATCCTCACCCAGGTAGGGACTTCCCCCCCCATTCCCCACATAAAAAGACTAAAAGGCCTTCAGAACAAAACTTTTTAACAAACTAAAAATAAAAAAAAGGGAGAAGAATGAACAGCTGCAGGCAAGGCTGCCACACTCTATGGCGCACCACTTGCACCTCCTCTATTGTCAGAGTGAGGCCACACGCAAACTGGAGGAACAGCACATCATATTCCGGTTGGCCTACTGACAACTCAAAGGTATAAACATTGAATTCTCCAATTTTAATTAACACTCCCCTTCCCCCTCTTTCCTTCCTGTGCCATCCCTCCCCCCCGCCCAATGTGCACCCATTCCTTTCACCATCCTACCCCTCTTTTATCCCCTTCCTCTGCCCTGTCCAACTTTATCCTCCCTCAGCCACTCGTCTGTAACCACCTATCACTTGTCAGGTTTGCCCTGCCCCTACCCCTTTTGCAGCTTTCACTCTGCTATTCCAATCAACCTAGAGAAGGGTCCTGGCCCTAAACACCACCTATTTTTCCCTCTGATGCTGCCTGACTGGCTGAGTTACTTCAGCGTTTTGTGTTTTACTTAAGATTCCAGCATTTCCTTGTGTGTCTCCAGTCCATCCCAGGTTCATTGCTTCCTTCCATCCAGTCCATCTTCAAGGTACGTTGCATCAGGAAGGTTGGAAGTATTACCGAGATGCCTGCCATCTTGGCCGTTCACTCATCTGAGAAAAGATATAGAAATTTGAAAGCTCAGATATCCAGACCTAGGAACAACTTCTTTCCCAGGACTTGTTGCCGGGACTTGAGGGCCTGAGCTATAGGGAGAGGTTGAGCAGGTTAGAACTTTATTCTTTGGAGCTCAAGAGGATGAGGGGTGTACAAATTCATGAGAGGAGTAGATCGGGTAAACACACCAAGTCTTTTGCCCAGAGCAGGGGAATCGAGAACCAGAGGACATATGTTTAAGGAGAAGGGGTAAAGATTCAATAGGAACCTGATGGGTAACATTTTTACACAAATGGTTGTGGGTGTATGGAACAAGCTGCCGAAGGAGGTAGTTGAGGCAGGTAGTGTCGCAACGTTTAAAAAGAAGCATTTAGATAGATACATGGATAGCATAGGTTTAGAGGGATATGAGCCAAATGCAGGCAGGAGGGACTAGTATATTTGTGGCATGTTGGGCAGCGTTGGCAGGTTGGGCCGAAAGGCCTGTTTCTGAACAGTATGACTCTATGACTCTAACACTCAGACTCCTGAACACCCTTCCCAAAGGTGCTGCCATGTATTTTTACTCTTAACTACCTCATTTTGTTATTCTATTGCTTATCATTGTATTTATTATTACTGTATGCATATAGTTTACTCAGTAAGCTCCAGGTGAACAATACATTTCAAAAACTAATGTAATTTAAAATATATAAAAAATATTAAAATATATAAAAAATATAAAAATATAAAAGTGGATAAGTCTCCAGGTCCTGACAGGATATTCCCTAGGATATTGAGGGAAGTTAGTGTAGAAATAGCAGGAGATATGACAGAAATATTTCAAATGTCATTAGAAACGGGAATAGTGCCGGAGGATTGGCGTACTGCGCATGTTGTTCCATTGTTTAAAAAGGGTTCAAAGAATAAACCTAGCAATTATAGACCTATTAGTTTGACGTCAGTGGTGGGCAAATTACTGGAAAGGATACTTAGAGATAATATATATAAGCATCTGGATAAACAGGGTCTGATCAGGAACAGTCAACATGGATTTGTGCCTGGAAGGTCATGTTTGACAAACCTTCTTGAATTTTTTGAAGCGGTAACTAGGGAAATTGATGAGGGTAAAGCAGTGGATGTTGTCTATATGGATTTCAGTAAGGCCTTTGACAAGGTTCCCCATGGAAGGTTGGTTAAGAAGGTTCAATCTTTGGGTGTTAATGGCGGAGTAGCAAGATGGATTCAACAGTGGCTGAATGGGAGATGTCAGAGAGTAATGGTGGATGGCTGTTTGTCAGGTTGGAAGCCAGTGACCAGTGGGGTGCCTCAGGGATCTGTGTTGGGTCCACTATTGTTTGTCATGTACATCAATGATCTGGATGATGGGGTGGAAAATTGGATAAGTAAGTATGCAGATGATACTAAGATAGGTGGTGTTGTGGATAATGAAGTAGATTTTCAAAGTCTACAGAGAGATTTGGGCCATTTGGAAAAGTGGGCTGAAAGATGGCAGATGGAGTTTAATGCTGTGTGAAGTGCTACATCTTGGCAGGACAAATCAAAATAGGATGTACATGGTAAATGGTAGGGAATTGAGGAATGCTGTGGAACAGAGGGATCTAGGAATAACTGTGCATAGTTCCCTGAAGGTGGAATCGCATGTAGATAGGGTGGTAAAGAATGCCTTTGGTGTGCTGGCCTTTATAAATCAGAGCATTGAATATAGGAGTAGGGAAGTAATGTTAAAATTGTACAAGGCATTGGTAATTGTTGTAATATGGCAATTGTCTATCCATATAGACAACATCCACTGCTTTACCCTCATCAATTTCCATAGTTACCGCTTCAAAACATTCAAGAAGGTTTGTCAAACATGACCTTCCAGGCACAAATCCATGTTGACTGTTCCTGATCAGACCCTGTTTATCCAGATGCTTATATATATTATCTCTAAGTATCCTTTCCATTAATTTGCCCACCACTGACGTCAAACTAATAGGTCTATAATTGCTAGGTTTATTCTTTGAACCCTTTTTAAACAATGGAACAACATGCGCAGTACGCCAATCCTCCGGCACTATTCCCGTTTCTAATGACATTTGAAATATTTCTGTCATAGCTCCTGCTATTTCTACACTAACTTCCCTCAATGTCCTAGGGAATATCCTGTCAGGACCTGGAGACTTATCCACTTTTATATTTTTCAAAAGTGTCAGTACTTCCTCCTCTTTGAATCTCATAGTTTCCATAGCTACTCTACCCTTTCCCCTTCACTCACCGAGTTCAATATCCTTCTCCTTGGTGAATACCGAAGAAAAGAAATTGTTCAATATCTCCCCCATCTCTTTTGGCTCTACAGATAGCTGTCCATTCTGGTTCTCTAATGGTCCAATTTTATCCCTCGTTATCCTTTTGCTATTAATATAGCTGTAGAAACCCTTTGGGTTTACTTTCACCTTTCTTGCCAAAGCAACCTCATATCTTCTTTTAGCCTTCCTAATTTCTTTCTTAAGATTCTTTTTACATTCTTTATACTCCTCTAGCACCTCATTTACTCCATGTCTCCTATAATTATTGTAGATATCGAAACAAGTGTCCAATTTCCCTTGAAAACCATGGCTCTTTCCAATTTTTACTATTTCCTTTCAACCTAACAGGGACATAAAGATTCTGTACTCTTACAATTTCCCCTTTAAATGTCCTCCATTTCTCTTCTACATCCTTCCCATGAAACAAAGTGTCCCAATTCACTCCTTTAAAATCCTTACGCATTCCCTCAAAGTTAGCCTTTCTCCAATCAAAAATCTCTACCCTAGGTCCAGTTCTGACTCTCTCCATAATTATATTGAAACTAATGGTATTGTGATCACTGGTCCCGAAGTGCTCACCAACGCATACCTCCGTCACCTGAGCTGCCTCATTTCCTAACAGGAGGTCCAGCACTGCCCCTTCTCTGGTCGATACCTCTATGTACTGCTGCTGCAAATTTTGGTCGCCTAGTTATAGGAAGGATGTCAACAAAATAGAGAGAGAGTACAGAGGAGATTTACTAGAATGTTGCCAGGGTTCCAGCAACTCTGTTACAGAGAAAGGTTGAACAAGTTAGGTCTTTATTCTTTGTAGCGCAGAAGGTTAAGGGGGGACTTGATTGAGGTCTTTAAAATGATGAAAGGGATAGACAGAGTTGACATGGATACGTTTTTCCCATTGAGGGTAGGGAAGATTCAAACAAGAGGGCATGACATGAGAATTAATGGAAAGAAGTTTAGGGGTAACGTGAGGGGGAACTCAGATGGAAGCTCATTCCACACAGCCACCACCTTTACTCAGAGGGTGGTGGCTGTGTGGAATGAGCTTCCAGCAGAAGTGGTGGAGGCAGGATCGATTTTAACATTTAAAAGCAAAGTGGATAGGTATATGGACGTGAAGGGAATGGAGGGGTATGGAGGGAATGGAGCAGGTAGATGGGACTAGGGGAAAACAAATGGCCGGCACGGACTGGAAGGGCCGAGAGGGCCTGTTTCCGTGCTGTAATTGTTATATGGTTATATGGTTATATGGTTAATTTGCTCGGGATCTGATCTGTACACTGTGTCTCTTAGTGTTGTCTACTCTGACTGTTTTCCAGTCTGCCAGAAAAGAAACAAAACAATTTGAATATTTCATTTCAAGTCTGTGGTTGAAACTTATATCTACAATTTAATTATTCATTTTCCAGAAGTGTTAACAATGATCACCTAATGCAATTGCTTCTGCAGTTGTACAGGGCCCTAGTGAGACCACACCAGGGGTATTGTGTGCAGTTTTTCACTCCACATTTGAGGAAGGACATTCTTGTTATTGGGGAGTACAGCTTAGGTTCACAAGGTTAATTCCCGGGATGGTGAGACTGTCATATGTTGATAGAATGGAGCAACTGCGCTTGTATACTCTGGAACTTAGAAGGATGAGAGGGGATCTTATTAAAACATATAAGATTATGAAGGGTTTGGATACGCTAGAGGCAGGAAACATGTTCCCAATTTTGGGGCAGTCCAGAACCAGGGGCCACAGTTTAAGAATAAGGGGTAAGCCATTTGGAACGGAGATGAGGAAATACTTTTTCACACAGAGTTGTGAAGGGCCTGTCCCATTTAGGCGATTTTTCAGCGGACTCCCGGCGACTGTCAAGCTGGCGGCACTCGCCTGAAAAACCGGGAACTGGAACGGTGAATGTCAAGAGTGGAACACACACACACACACACACACACACACACACACACATCGTAACGGCGGGGGCAGGGAAAGCGGGGGAGCGCTGTCTGAAATTCACACGGTGCAAAGCCAAGGTGATACAGTCACACACCACGTTGAACAGGAAGGTTAAGACGGCTAGCAAAGTGTACGGTAAGTCCTTTAAAAGAGTGGGCAGGGGGAGGGGAAAAGGGGGGAGAAGGAGTGGAGACACTTTTAATAAGCCAGTAATACACAGCTGTGAAGTTCGGCGGGCATTTAACATTACCGGTCGGTTTTCCTTGGTTCTGCTTACGTTTTCCCCCCAATGAGCAAAGGCGATTAACTAAAACTACCTACAGCTTTCACGACTACCTACAACTACATGGCGACCTGACTACAACTGCACCTACGACTACAGGATTATCGATTTTCTCCATGGCGACCAAATTTGGTCGCAGAAACATTATCAACATGTTGAAATATTCGCTGCAACCATACTGAGGCCGCGACTAGTTCCCAGAATGCGGGAACTCCTTGCGACCATGAAGGAGACTCACCAGAGGCTATCAGTGAACAAGTGGCGACCATGTGGCGATCATTAGGCGAGTGCAGAGTCTCCTGCGCTCACCTAAAAAGACTCAAGGCCCTTGAGTCTGTGGAATTCTCTGCCTCAGAGGGCGGTGGATGCCGGTTCTCTGGATGCTTTCAAGAGAGAGTTAGATGGAGCTCTTAAAGATAGCAGAGTCAAGGGACATGTGGAGAAGGCTGGAACGGGGTACTGATTGTGGATGATCAGCCATGATCACATTGAATGACGGTGCTGGCTCGAAGGGCCAAATGGCCTACTCCTGCTATTGTCTATTGTCCATTGTCTAATGAAAGGTTATCATCTTGAAGCATTATCTGTTTCTCTCTAAACAAATACTGCCAGATTTGATGAATGCATTCATTAGTTCAAATGTCCAACATGTGTGATATTTGGCTTTTGATGATCAATTTTTAATATTTATTGACTACTTAATTTCATGTGATGACATTCACGCATTCTAGTAGACTTCATAGTGATTAAAGTGGCAGTGAAGAATGAAAAGACATCTTTGCCTAAATTATTGGAAACTTGTGAGAGAAACCAATTTATAGTTGAACATGGAGGACTAAGGAACAATTTACAATTCACCTGGTCATTAAAGTCAAAACAGTACATTAATATAGAGGGCAAGCAAAGCATCGTGCTTTCGAGGTGCAGTTACTATTGCAATATAGGGAATTGGACCAATTAATGGTTGATTTATATTGAATGCACGGGAAACATTCCCTTGCTTCCTGGTTCTAATGAAATCCTGCAGTGCAAACAGTTGGCTGCTATGGGAAGGCTCGGGTGGATGTAAATTTGTCAAACTTCCAGAACAGTTGGGAATTTGTGTGCTTGCATACTATAAGCCCAGAGTTCCTCTGACTGGCTGTTCTTTAAACCAGGGAGATTGCAGAACAGTGATGCAGCATTTCACTTGCATAGGTCAGGCTAGTGCGAGTGCCATTTTCTTGCACTGGCCAACTCTCTTGCTTGCCAAAACCCTGTACCACAGAGCTAGAGAGCCATCTGTCAAAAGACACCCCTTGACAAAAATTGTAATTCCTTATTGACTCCTGCCAAGCAAGCAACAGTGGGACTTACGCAAACCTTGCAGAGCCATATGCCTCCGTTCACTTGATGTACCTGTTACAACACAAGAAAACACAATTGCTCTTCCCTGTATGGGAATGGGAATATGTGGTTTAAGAATATCCCCCCTTATTGTCCACCCATCAACGCACCTCTCCCCCCAACCCCCTCCCCCCACCTACTGCGCCAACTCTGTACTAATGCCATTTGCCCTATGAGAGGTAGATCAAAGTTCTCTTCCTATCAGAGGTAACAAAGATCCTACCATAACCAGAGAGCAGTGCTGATCTACTATCTACCTCATTGGTGACCCTCGGACTATTTCTGATCAGACTTTGCTTGCTTAACCTTGCACTGAACGTTTTTTCCCTTATCATGTATCTATACACTGTAATGGCTTGATTGTATCATGTCTTTCTGCAGATGTACCACAGAAAGCTTTTTATCAGGATGCGTCACAGCTTGGTTTGGGAACAGCTCCATCCAAGACCGCAAGAAATTGCAGCGAATTGTGGACGCAGCCCAGACCATCACACAAACCAACCTCCCTTCCATTGACTCCATTTACACCTCACGCTGCCTTGGCAAGGCCAGCAGCACAATCAAGGACAAGTTGCACCCTGACAGGTCTTTCTCCCCTCTCCCATCAGGAAAAAATTATAGAAGTGTGAAAACGCACACCTCTAGATTCAGGGACAGTTTCTTCCTAGTTGTTATCAGGCAACTGAATCATCCTACCACAAACAGAGAGCAGGTCTGAACGACTATCTACCTCATAGGTGAATCTTGGACTATCCTTTAAGGTAGACAAAAATGCTGGAGAAACTCAGAGGGTGAGGCAGCATCTATGGAGCGAAGGAAATAGGCGACGTTTCGGGTCGAGACCCTTCTTCAGACTGATGTGAGGGTGGGGGGGGGGGGGGGGGGCGGGAAGAAGAAAGGAAGAGTCGGAGACAGTGGGCTGTGTGGGAGACCTGGGAAGGGGAGTGGAAAGAGGGAGAAAGCCGGGACTACCTGAAATTGGAGCAGTCCATGTTCATACCGCTGGGGTGTAAACTACCCAAGCGAAATATGAGGTGCTGCTCCTCCAATTTATGGTGGGCCTCACTCTGGCCATGTAGGAGGCCCAGGACAGAAAGGTCGGATTCAGAATGGGAGGGGGTTGAAGTGCTGAGCCACCGGGAGATCAGGTTGGTTATTGCGAACCGAGCAGAGGTGTTGGGCGAAGTGATCGCCAAGCCTAAGCTTGGTCTCACCGATGTAGATCAGCTGACATCTAGAGCAGCGGATGCAATAGATGAGGTTGGAGGAGGTTCAGGTGAACCTCTGATGCACCTGGATGGAGTCGAGGGGGGAGGTAAAGCGACAAGTGTAGCATTTCTTGCGGTTGCAAGGGAAAGTGCCAGGAGAGGGGTTGGTTTGGGTGGGAAAGGATGAATTGACCAGGGAGTTACGGAGGAAGCGGTCTCTGCGGAAAGCCAAAAGGGGAGGAGATGGGAATAAGTGGCCAGTGGTGGGATCCCGTTGGAGGTGGCGAAAATGTCAGAGGATTATTTGTTGTATGTGACGGTTGGTAGGGTGGAAGGTGAGGACAAGGGAGACTCTGCCCTTGTTATGAGTGGAGGGATGGGGAGTGAGAGCAGAGTTACGGGGTATAGAAGAGAGCCTCATTTATAGTAGAAGAGAGGAACCCTTGTTCCCTAAAGAATGAGGACATCTCCGATGCCCTGGTTTGGAACACCTCTTCCTGGGTGCAGATTGGGTGTAGACGGAGGAATTGGGATAGGGGATGGAGTCCTTACAGGAAGCAGGGTGGGTAGAAGTGTAGTCCAGATAGCCATGGGAGTCAGTGGGTTTATAGCAGATGTCGGTCAGTAGTCTGTCACCTGCGATGGAGATCGTGATGTCTAGAAATGGTGGGGAGATGTTGGAAATGGTCCAGGTGTATTTGAGTGCCGGATGGAAGTTAGTGATGAAAGGTTGAAGTCAGTGAGTTCTGTATGGGTGCAGGAGGTAGCACCAGTGCAGTCGTCAATGTAGCGGAGGTACAGTTCGGGGATAGGGCCATGGTATGCCTCGAACAAGGATTGGACTTTGCTCGCTTTACCTTGCACTAAACGTAATTCCCTTACCATGTATATATATACTGTAAAGGGCTCAATTGTAATCACGTATTGTCTTTCTGCTGACTGAATGGCACGCAACAAGAGCTTTTCACTGTACCTCGGTACACGTGACAATAAACTAAACTGAACTGATCTCTTGAAGATATTATGGGCTCAGCTCAAACTCAATCTTTGCAATTTTCCTGTTGCTTCTATTCCTACTGGAATCATAGCTTCCACAGCTATTTAAAACATATATGTATTCCTGAGCACACCCAATGGGTTAGTTCACAAACAAATTTATGGCCTGCAAATAAACCTTACACGCTAAGTAGATCCCAGATCTGATTATTCATCCAGGCTGTTGTCTCCAGAGGGTAAAACTATTTTTCTCAGGTAATGATGCCTCCAAGAAAAAATACAAAAGGAAAATAGATCAAGTAAAAGATTTGTGTAAAAATCAAGCAGACTTCCCCCAGAGTTAACTTTCATGAGAAAAGAGAAAATAAAATTACTGTTGAAAAATCGGTCCATGTCTCTCATTGGCGTTTTCCCTATATGTTCAATGTCCAACAATCCTGGCTATGAAAATTAGCGTAAATAGCTTTGCTGCAAGGTGTCTAATCTTAGTAGACTGGAAAGATTCCCTAGCAGGGATGACGGTGGAACAACAATGGCAGGTATTTCTGGGAATAATACACAACGTGCAGGATCAGTTCATTCCAAAGAGGAAGAAAGATTCCAAGGGGAGTAAGGGCGACCGTGGCTGACAAGCAAAGTCAGGGACAGTGTAAAAATAAAGGAGAAGAAGTACAACATAGCAAAGATTGGGCAATTTTTAAAGAGCAACAGAAGATAACTAAAAAGGCAATACGGGGAGAAAAGATGAGGTAAGAAGGTAAGCTAGCCAAGAATATAAAGGAGGATAGTAAAAGCTTATTTAGGTATGTGAAGAGGAAAAAATAGTTAAGACCAGTTGGCCCTTGAAGACTGAAAAAGGTGAATTTATTATGGGGAACAAGGAAATGGCAGGAGTTGAACGGGTACTTTGGACCCGTCTTCACTAAGGAGGACACAAACAATCTCCCTGATGTACTAGTGGCCAGAGGATCTCGGGTAACGGAGGAACTGAAGGAAATTCACATTGGACAAAAAATGGTGTTCGGTAGACTGATGGGACTGAAGACATATAAGTCCCCAGGGCCTGATGGTCTGCATCCCAGGGTACGTAAGGAAGTGGCTCTAGAAATTGTAGATGCATTGGTGATCATTTTCCAATGTTCTATAGATTCGGAATCAATTCCTGTGGATTGGAAGGTAGCTAATGTTATCCCACTTTCTAAGTAAGGCGGAAGAGAGAAAACAGGGAATTATAGACCGGTTAGCCTGACATCGGTGGTGGGGAAGATGCTGGCGTCAATTATAAAAGATGAAATAGCGGCACATTTGGATAGCAATAGCAGGATCGATCCAAGTCAGCATGGATTTACCAAAGGGAAATCATGCTTGTCTAATCTTCTGGAATTTTTTGTGGATGTAACTAGGAAAATGGACAAGGGAGAGCTAGAAGATGTAGTGTACCCTGACTTTCAGAAAGCATTTGATAATGAGTACAGAGAAGGTTCACCAGTCTGATTCCTGGGATGGCATGACATCCATATGAAGAAAGACTGGATAGACTCGGCTTGTACTCGCTGGAATTTAGAAGATTGAGGGGGGATCTCATAGAGACTTACAAAATTCTTAAGGGGTTGGACAGGCTAGATGCAGGAAGATTGTTCCCGATGTTGGGGAAGTCCAGGACAAGGGGTCACAGTTTAAGTATAAGGGGGAAGTCTTTTAGAACCGAGATGAGAAAATCGTTTTTCACACAGAGACTGGTGAATCTGTGGAATTCTCTGCCACCGAAGGTAGTTGAGGCCAGTTCATTGGCCTTATTTAAGAGGTAGTTGGATGTGGCCCTTGTGGCTGAAGGGATCAGGGGGTATGGAGAGAAGGCAGGTACAGGATACTGAGTTGGATGATCAGCCATGATCATATTGAATGGCGGTGCAGGCTCGAAGGGCCGAATGGCCTGCTCCTAATTTCTATGTTTCTATGTTTCTATAAGGTCCCACAGAGGAGATTAATGGGCAAAATTAGATGACATGGTATTGGGGGTAGGGTATTGACGTGGATAGAAAATTGGTTTGCAAACAGGAAACAAAGAGTAGGGATTAACGGATCTCTTTCAGAATGGCAGGCAGTGACTAGTGGGGTAACGCAAGGCTCGGTGCTGGGACCACAGCTATTTACAATACACATTAATGATTTAGATGAAGGAACTAAAAGTAACACTGGAACATTTTTAGATGACACAAAGCTGGGTGGCAGTCTGAACTCTGAAGAGTGTGCTATGAGGATGCAGCGTGACTTGGACTGGTTGGGTGAGTGGGCACATGCATGGCAGATGCAGTTTAATGTGGATAAATGTGAGGTTATCCACTTTAGTGGCAAAAACGGGAAGGCCAATTATTATCCAAATGGAGTCAAGTTGTGAAAAGGGGCAGTACAATGGGATCTGGGGGTTCTTGTTCATCAGTCAATGAAAGTAAGCATGCAGGTACATCAGGCTGTGAAGAAAAACAATAGATAATAGGCAATAGACAATAGGTGCAACAGTAAGCCATTTGGCCCTTCGAGCCAGCATCGCCATTCAATATGATCATGCCTGATCATCCCCAAACAGTACCCCGTTCCTGCCTTTTCCCCATATCCCCTGACTCCGTTATCTTTAAGAGCCCTATCCTGCTCTCTTTTGAAATCATCCAGAGAACCTGCCTCCACCGCCCTCTGAGGCAGAGAATTACACACACTTACAACTCTCTGTGTTTCCTCGTCTCCGTTCTAAATGGCTTACCATTTATTCTTAAACTATGGCCCCTGGTTCTGGACTCCCCCAACATCGGAAACATGTTTCCTGCCTCCAGCGTGTCCAAACCCTTGGCGATGAGGAAAAACTTTTTCATACAGATAGTTGTGAGTCTGTGGAATTTACTACCTCAGAGGGCGGTGGAGGCTGGTTCTCTGGGTGCTTTCATGAGAGAGCTAGACAGAGCTCATAAAGATAGTGGAGTCAGGAGACAAGGGGAAAAGGCAGGAACAGGGTGCTGATTGGGGATGATCAGCCATGATCACATTGAATGGCGGTGCTGGCCCGAGGGGCCGAATGGCCTACTCCTGCACCTATTGTCTATTGTCTATTTTCACAATACGGATCTATTGTCACAAGCAAGAGCCTCTTGTGCTTTGCATGATAGGTTTTGTGATCTTCTGACAGACTCATTTTCTGTCGTTCCCTCATCTTATAAGAATGTATGAACATTAGAAAGAATAAAACGTGGCATTTGGCCCTTTGAACCACCTGCATAATTTGTTGAAGACCACTGTGACCTTATGTTTCAGTCTCCCTTTTCAGCACTAACTCATGACCCTCAATTTCCTTAATATCCAGAAATCCATCAATCTTTTACGCTATCGCCTTTATTGTGTATCTGTAACGGTGGATGGCTTGATTGTAATCATATATAGACTTTCCGTTGAATGATTCGCACACAACAAAAGCTTTTCTCTGTACCTTGGTGCACATGACAATGGACTAAACTCAAACTCGCACTCTGTTTTGAATGAATTTAATGACTGAGTCTGCACGGTCCTCTACCAGATTTCTAAAAGTCAAACCACATAAAGTGAAGAAATTTCTCGTCATCTCGTCGTCAAGACCCGGTCTTGTTTACAAACCAAGCTTCTTGGTTTTAGACTGCTCAGTCAAGACAAACAATCTCACTGAAACCATCCCATCAAGTATTGATCACTGTTGTAAGCACAATGAGACCTTCTCTCACTCTTCCAATCTCGAGAGAATATAAACCCAGTCAACTCAATATTTCCTGGTGAGGCAAATCTGAGATCCCTGCAACAAAACTGGTTGATCTTTGCTGTTCGCGCAAGAGCATCCTATCTTTGGTTCGGAGACCAAAAGTGTGGACAATACTTCAAGTACAGTCTCATTAAGGTCTGAAACAATTGCTCTTATATCCAACCCCTCCTGTTATAAAGGCTACCATTTACTCTCCTAATTGCATGGTGCACCTGCATATCAATATGCAGCACATATATCACATGCCTTCTTTACCACTCTATGTACTTGCATTGCCACTTTCAGAGAGTTATGGACGTAGACTGCATGATCCCCCTGTAGACTTCAAACATCGCTACCCTGGGGAAAAGATTGTAGTTATTCACCTTAACTATGGTCCACAGAATTTTAGAAACCTCTCTAAGGTCACCCCTCTATGCTTTTGTGTAATAATGTCTAGCCTGTCCAGCCTCTTCTTATAATTCTATCCCTCCAGACTCAGTAACATGCTCCTAAATCTTTTAAATGGCTTTTCCAGCTAAATGGCTCCCCTTTATACACCACTATAACTACCACGGTTCAATTTTTATGTTAATTATCTTGATTTATATTCCTAATATAATTCTTTGTTGCCTGTTGAAACCCTTTTGTCCCAGCACTGAGCTTCAAGCATCTCTCACCTTCCACATCGCTGAAGAAGCTTCTCCGCAGTTTTCTGTCTTTGGTTTTCCTCACAACTGATTAGCAGGCCTGTTTAACCAACTCCAAGTGAAGTAAGGGTACACAAAAGGCTGGAGAAACTCAGTGGGTGCAGCAGCATCTAAGGAGCGAAGGAGATAGGCGACGTTTCGGGTCGAGACCCTTCTTCAGACTGGTCAGGGATCAGGGAAATGAGAGATATAGACGGTGATGTGGAGAGATAAAGAACAATGAATGAAAGATATGCAAAAAAGTATCAATGATAAAGGAAACAAGCCATTGTAAGCTGTTTGTAGTGCGAAAATGAAAAGCTAGTGCGACTAGGGTGGGGGAGAGATAGAGTCCTTCCAGGTCCGACAGAGGTTCACCTGCACCTCCTCCAACCTCATCTACTGCATCTGCTGCTCCAGATGCCAGATGATCTATATTGGTGAGACCAAGTGGAGGCTTGGCGATCGTTTTGCCGAACACCTCCGCTCGGTCCGCATTAACCAACCCGACCTCCCGGTGGCTCAGCACTTCAACTCCCCCTCCCATTCCGTATCCGACCTCTCGGTCCTGGGCCTCCTCCACGGCCAGAGTGAGCAACACCGCAAGTTGGAGGAACAGCACCTCATATTCCGCTTGGGGAGTCTGCATCCTTTGGGCTTGAACATTGAATTTTCTCAATTCTGTTAACGCTTGCTGTCTCCTCCCCTTCGCACCTCTCCCTCAGCCCACGGGCCCTGGCATTCCCTCTCTCTCTATCTCTCCCCCACCCTAGTCGCACTAGCTTCTCATTTTCACTCAACAAACAGCTTACAATGGCTTGTTCCCTTTATCATCGATACTTTTTTGCATATCTTTCATTCATTGTTCTTTATCTCTCCACATCACCGTCTATATCTCTCATTTCCCTGATCCCTGACCAGTCTGAAGAAGGGTCTCAACCCGAAACATCGCCTATCTCCTTCGCTCCTTAGATGCTGCTGCACCCGCTGAGTTTCTCCAGCCTTTTGTGTAACCTCGATTCTCCAGCATCTGCAGTTCCTTCTTTAACTCCAAGTGAACTAAATAATGTTCAATTGTTTCATGGTTGCATTGAGCATGACCTCCGTGTCCAAAACTGGGAAGTACTTCGTACACGCTCTCTCACATATTAATTTGTCTCAGCAGTATCCATCCTTCGGAAACTTTGCTATATATTGTTTTCTCTATCGTCTTATAAACTGACGACTCTTGATTATACAACTGCCATAGTGTTGAGTACCTGAAGATAGACACAAAGTGCTGGAGTAACTCACTGGGCAAGGAAGCATCTCTAGAGTAAAAGGATGGTGACGTTTTGGGTCGGAACCTTTCTTCAAACTAGAGAGGGGTGCCGGGACTGGAGGAAGGAAAATACCAGGCTGGCAATAGATGATGGAAGATCTATTTCTCCCTCCTTACCCCTATTCTCCTGCCTTCTCTCCATAACTTCTGACACCTGTACTAATTAAAAATCTACCTATCTCTGCCTTAAAAATACCCGCTGAATTCTGCGGCAAAGAATTCCATAGATTCACCACCCTCTGTCTGAAGACATTTCTCCTCATATCCTTCCTAAAAGAACGTCCTTTAATTCTGAGGCTATGACCTCTAGTCTTAGACTCTTCCACCAATAGAAGCATCCTCTCCACATTCAAAGCTGGTGAAACTGATACTAATGGTGAGGAGATTATTTTTTATCCCTGCCTTCAAAATAATTAACATTTCCCATTCATTTTAAAAGCTATTGGTTCACTGTAATTGTTCAGCTGCACAAAAAAGTCTGCTAATACGTGCATTAACTGTTATTTTAAAGAGTTGTTCTTGAGTCTTGAGCTCACAAGTTGAGACCATCTCGCAAACCAACCTTCCTTCCATTGACTCCAACTATACCTCAAGTCATTCCCTCTTCTCCCCTCTCCCATCAGGCAAGAAGTACAGAAGTGTGAAAATGCATATCTCCAGATTCAGGGACAGTTTATTCCCAGCTGTTATCAGGCAACTGAACCATCCTACCGCCAACTAGAGAACAGTCTTGACCCACCATTTACCTCATTGGAGACCCTTGGACTATCTTTAATCGTTGTTTACTGGTCTTTATCTTGCACCAAACGTTATTCCCTTTATCCTGTATCTGTACACCGTGGATAACTGGATTGTAATTATGTATAGTCTTTCCGCTGACTGGATAACACGTAACAAAAACGTTTAGCTGTACCTCGGTACATGTGATCATATTAAAATAAACTATAAAGTGATATTCTGCCATCACTCACATGTCTTTGAACCTAAATATTTTAGATAAATTACGAAATTTTAAATCATTTTATGACTTGGGTCTCATTCTAATATTCTAAAAAGGGCGGCATGATGGCGTAGCGGTGACTATGGGTGCTGTCTGTACGGAGTTTGTACATTCTCCCCGTGACCTGCGTGGGTTTTCCCCGAGATCTTTGGTTTCCTTCCACATTCCAAAAATGTACAGGTTGGAAGGTTAATTGGCTTGATATAATTGTAAATTGTTTGTCCCCAGTGTGTGTAAGATAGTGTTAGTGTGTGGGGATCGCTGGCCGATGCAGACTCGGTGGGCTAAAGGGCCTGTTTTGAACAAGGGGAGTACAACAGGGTCTGGGGGTCCTTGTTCATCAGTCTATGAAAGTAAGCATGCAGGTACAGCAGGCAGTGAAGAAAGCAAATGGCATGTCAGCCTTTATAACAAGAGGAATCGAATATAGGAGCAAAGAGGTCCTTCTGCAGTTGTACAGAGCCCTAGTGAGATCACACCTGGAGTATTGTGTGCAGTTTTGGTCCCCTAATTTGAGGAAGGACATTCCTGTTATTGAGGGAGTGCAGCGTAGGTTTACAAGGTTAATTCCCAGGATGGCGGGGCTGTCATATGCTGAGAGAATGGAGCGGCTGGGCTTGTACACTCTGGAGTTTAGAAGGATGAGAGGGTATCTCATTGAAACATATAAAATTGTTAAGGGCTTGGACACGCTAGAGGCAGGAAACATGTTCCCGATGTTGGGGGAGTCCAGAACCAGGGGCCACAGTTTAAGAATAATGAGTAAGCCATTTAGAACGGAGATGAGGAAACACTTTTTCTCACAGAGAGTGGTGAGCCTGTGGAATTCTCTGCCTCAGAGGGTGGTGGAGGCAGGTTCTCTGGATGCTTTCAAGAGAAAGCTAGATAGCTCTTAAAAATAGCAGAGTCAGGGGATATGGGGAGGTCAGGAATGGGGTACTAATTGGGGATAATTAGCCATGATCACATTGAATGGCGGTGCTGGCTCGAAGGGCCAAATGGCCTACTCCTGCACCTATTGTCTATTGTCTATTGTTTCTGGCCTGTATTACTAAAACTAATAAATCAATGTATAAATAAATTTTCATTGAGAAAAACATAACATTGAGGTTAATCCTGAATCTGTGCTAAGATAGGGGATCTGTGCCAGTGTATCAATTGCATAGACCCCAATTGCCCTGAGATTGACCTTGTCTTTTCAACATTGGGCAAAGTCCTTGACAACAGAATAGTGGTGGTCTCTCATAACCATGTGTGGTTTTCTTCTCACCCTGAAGGGAGGAGGGGATAAGCAGGGACTGGGAAGAAAACCAGAGGGGAACATATCTCAGTGTAGTCTATCAGAGGAAGTTTGAACAAAATATTTAACTCCAGCAGTTTTGGTGCAAAAGTCATCTTTAACAATGAAATATCAGTGTCGAGCTTCATGGTACTTCGTGCAAAGGTTGACCTGGTTAATTTCTGGGTTGCATTGCCAATATGTCATGTTTCATGCTGACCTGTTGAGCATTGAAACGTAGAAAATAGATGCAGGAGTAGGCCATTCGGTCCTTCGAGCCAGAACTGCCATTCAATATGATCATGGCTGATCATCCAAAATCAGTACCCCGTTCCTGCTTTCTCCCCATATCCCTTGATTCCGTTAGCCTGAAGAGCTATATCTAACTTTCTCTTGAATACATAACTCTTGAATCAGTCTGCGAGTCAAATAATCTACTCAGTGGAAATTAAGTTTCTTAAAAGTAGGCTGACATAGATTGTAAATAAAGATTGGTTTGGCAGACGTTATGTCCTCTGGGGAAAAATAGAGGGAAAATTAGTTGCTACTGGGTGTATTCATACTGCCCAATCTTACACACACTCATTTAGCTGTTGGGTTGTTTTGGAGCCTTAACTGCTGTGCTTTTGTTTCAGTTGGATACGTAAATGTCAAATGTTGACATTTTGTTTGCATGTCATTTATTTGTGTTTTGTGGCTAATTCCTATTGCTGAGACAATGATACATTTCTGCCTTTAGCCGCTGGAAATAAAACATCTCAAGCAGAGCATTAAGCAGATCTCACATGAAGTGGAGCGTTTGCTACACTGCTCCTACAATGTGACTTAGACCTAACTACAGGAAAATAGTTCCAAACTCTATTAATCCTTAGTCTCAGACAGGAAGAGGGATGCTTGATCGATTGATGTGAATGCCAACGTTTTTAGGTCCTAGGATTGTTGTCTAACTTTGGGCCCATTGGATTCTAACTGGAATAAGATACTATAGGTTCTTGGCCATTCCATTAGCTGCAGTTAAAGCCCCAGTGCTCTGCAGATCTGCGCTAATTGATATGGAATTTATTCCCCACCACAATATTCCTCCTTTGTGTCAGCAGGGTAAAGAAGACAAACACTGAGATGAATGAGATGAATTTGAGATGAGCAGTTAGCTCCTCGCACTTAGGCACAGGTTATCAATGCGATTTTTGTATTACTATGGAGGTTTTGGTAAAAGCTACTTTTGTCTCACACTTCCACTTCTCATCTCTCATCCACTCTTTTCAATTCTATAACTGAAAGGTATATGGGCCAACCAAATTGGTAATAATGCTGAGGAGGAGGATTTCCTAGCATGTATATGGGATGGGTTTTTAAACCAATATGTAGAGGAACCCATCATAGGCTGGGTATTGTGTAATGAGGAGGGATCCCGATGGAGCTTGGCAGAACAGCCTCCTGGATTACCACTCCAGAGGGTAGGAGACGGAGAATGCGCCGGGAGAGGAAGCAGAAATGTAGAAGGTGAGCGGGGGTGCAGGACAGGCTACGGAGAGCCCAACAAAGACCATCGCTACCAAGCGTCTTTCTCGCGAATGTCCGGTCACTCACCAACAAGCTGGATGAGGTGAGGCTCTGGATCAACTCCCAGCGATCCCTGAAAGACTGCTGTGTGCTGATCTTCACAGAGACCTGGCTCAGCACCCGATGGGGCTGTGGACCTAACCAACCGGTCACTGCAAGGTGCTGATAGAACAAAGGACTCCGGTAAGAGCAAGGGCAGCGGGCGCTGCATCTACATCAACAAGGACTGGTGCACCAACCACACTGCAGTAGAGAGCTACTGTTCCCCAGACCTGGAATACCTACTGCTTAAATGTAGGCCGTTTTACCTGCCTCGGGAGTTTACTGTGGTTATCATCATGGCCATATACATCCCACCACAGGCTAATACTAACCTAGCGCTAGCACAGCTGCTCTCGGCCATCAGCAAGCAGCAGGATGCTCACCCCGACGGTGCCTTCATTGTTGCAGGGGACTTTAGCCAGGAGGACCTACGAGCTGCACTCTGCAAATTCCACCAGCATGTGTAGTGCCCTACCAGGGGCTCAAACACGCTGGATAAAGTGTACACCAACATCAAGGACGTATACAGAGCCCTCCCCTGCCCATCCCTGGGACAATCCGATCACCTCTCACTGTTTCTACTGCCTGCATACAAACCCCTCATCCGCAAGACCAAACCTGCAATAAAGACGGTCAAAATATGGCCCGAGGACGCCACCCTACAACTCCAGGACTGCTTTGATCGCACCGACTGGGACCTGTTTGCACAACAGGCTACCAGTGGTACAGAGGTAGACTTGGAGGAGTACACATCCACTGTGCTCTCCTACATCAACTGCTGTGTGGAGACTGTCACAGTGGACAAGCAAATAAAGATGTTCCCAAACCGGAAACCGTGGATGAACGAGGAGGTTCAGAACCTGCTAAGGGCATGCAACATTGCCTTTAAATCCAGGGACACTTCTGCCTACAGTGCTGCCAGGTCAAACCTGAACAAAGGCATAAAAAAGGCCAAAGACATCCACAGGCAAAGGGTGGAAGACCACTTCAACACCGCGGACACCAGAAGCATGTGGCAGGGTGTCAGGGACACCAATGGCTACAAGAGCAGCCCCGCCTGCCCCCACAGTGATATCACGCTGGCCAATGAATTAAACACCTTCTTTGCCCGCTTCGAAACTGGCAACACCACCAGGAGAGGAACAACCCCGGCCAGGGCGGAGGGACAGGCCTTTAACACTGAGCACCCAGGAGGTGCAGTGCGCTCTGAGTAGGATCAATCCATGCAAGGCTGCAGGCCCGGATGGAGTCCAGGGTAGGGTAATAAAGGACTGTGCTGTACAGATGGCGGAGGTATTTACGAGGATCTTCAACCTGTCTCTATCTCTGGCAACGGTCCCCAAGTGCCTGAAGACAGCTACCACAGTGCCGGTGCCGAAAAAGTCTAAAGTCACCAACCTGAATGACTACCGCCCGGTTGCCCTAACTCCAATACCAATGAAGTGCTTTGAAAGGCTGGTCCTCTCCCACATCAAATCCAGCATCCCTGCATCATTGGACTCTCATCAATTTGCATACAGGGCAAATAGATCCACAGAGGATGCCATCTCTGTGGCTCTTCACACTGTCCTGACCCACCTGGAAAGACAGGGCACCTACGTGAGGATGCTCTTCATTGACTATAGCTCTGCCTTCAATACGGTCATCCCCACCAAGCTCACCACCAAACTCCACCAGTTAGGCCTCAGCTCACTGATATGCGATTGGATCCTGAATTTTCTGACGGAGCGACCGCAGGCAGTGAGACTAGGCCCGCACCTGTCCTCCACTATCACCCTGAGCACCGGCACACCACAGGGCTGTGTACTGAGCCCCATGCTCTACTCCCTCTTCACCCACGACTGTGTCCCTGCATTTGACAACAACACCATTGTCAAGTTTGCAGAGGACACAACGGTGATCGGGCTGATCACCAACGGTGATGAAACAAACTATAGAGCGGAGGTGCAGAACTTGGCGGACTGGTGCTCATGGAACAACTCGTCGCTAAACACCTCCAAGACCAAGGAGCTGATTATCGACTTCAGGATGTCGCAGAATGGGGAATAGGCCCCAATCTCCATCTACGGAGACAGTGTGGAGAGAATGTCCAGCTGTAAGTTTCTGGGCACTCACATCTCAGAGGACCTCACATGGTCCACCAACACCGCTGCGCTGGTCAATAAGGCACAGCAACGACTTTTCTTCCTAAGAACATTGAAACGGACTGGTCTGACCAACAGCTGCTGGCGACCTTCTACCGCTGCACCACAGAGAGCATTCTACCGTATGGCATCTCTGTGTGGTATCTCAGCTGCACGGAGGCGGAGAGGAGAGCTCTTCAGCGCGTTGTCCACAGAGCTCAACAGATTATTGGGACACCGCTACCAGCCTTGGAGGGCATCTACCACACACGGTGCCTCAGGAAGGCCGTCAGCATACATAAAGACTCCTCTCACCCTTGTAATGGACTGTTCGAACTACTCCCTTCCGGCAGACGTTACAAGGCCTTCTACGCCCGCAGCTCCAGACTCAGGAACAGCTTAATTCCCAGAGCTATAACGGTTCTGAACCGGCCCTGCTGAGTACCACCGCACCCCCATGGACTGTCTCCCCCGGCCTCGCACTTTAGTCTGTGTTGATTTTACTGGTCTAATGTTCGTTTTTACAAACCTTGTTCTCGGGGTATCTAAATCTAAATTTTATTTATGACATCGGATGGAAAATGCAAACCAAATCTCGTTGCACTTATGTGTAATGACAATAAAATATATTATTATTATTATTATTATTATTATTATTATTATTATTATTATTAGTGGGACTGGGGCAGTGCCAGGCTGGGGGAAGGCTAAGGCAGGAAAATGCCTAACCCTAACCAGCCCCCCCCCCCTCCCAGAACTGCCCAAGGAGCTGGAGCCGCTTTGGGACCAGCTGCGGGCCCCGTACTGTGGCCCCGTAGCACGTCCATCTCAGCCAGCATGCCCTTCTGGTGGTGGCGATGGAGGGGAGCAGCACTGCCTTGCACGTCGCCTGAGCCGCCTTCAACACCCAGATAGCGCCGACTCCATCAGACCGCCCGCTCGCTTGCTGCAACACCGGCCGACCGGCCGACAGCCCGACCGACTCCTTGCAGCACTCACCGGAGGCCCGGCCCAGCGCTCACCTCCCGGTGGCCCAACCCTCACCTCCCGGTGGCCCAACCCTCAGCTCCCGGTGGCGCAAGGCTCACCTCCCGGCGGCCCAACCCTCACCTCCCGGAGGAGGCCCGGCCCAACACTCATCACCGACAGCCCGACCGACAGATTGACAGACAGACAGACAGACAGACAGACACATTTACCAGTACACATTATAACATTATAAAGATAAATCAAATGATAAACAAAATTATCAGCAAGGTTAGCATTACATTTATCCTTAGAAACCTTGCTATTGTTATTGATGTAATGAGGAGGCAGTCATGATCCCAGTGTCCATGCTGCCTAGCGACCATAAAACAAAGCGCGGGATTGGCCAATTTGCGTCTGACCTCAATGTTTTTAACGTGCATTGATTGGGCAATTACTACTCAGGAAATGTGAGGTTTTTCTCATATTTCCTAAAAAATTGCAGGTTTTGGCCCTGAAGAGTTTCAGGTATGATTTATATAATATTTTTACACAATATGTTAAAAATTCAGATAGTTCTGTGAGTTGGGTCACGAAACTAAACAAAAAAGCTCCTCGGTCCACAGCCTATTAGTGGACCGAGGATCTAGTGGAAGGGAGGGACTGAAGGGAATCCACATTCGTCAGAAAATAGTGTTAGGTTAACTGTTGGGACTGAAGGCGGATAAATCCCCACGGCCTGATGGTCTGTATCCCAGAGTTCTCAAGGAGTTAGCCCTAGAAATCGAGGATGCATCGGTGATCATTTTTCAATGTTCTCTCAATTTTGGATCAGTTCCCGTGGACTGGAAGGTAGCCTATCTAACTCCACTCTTTAAGAAAGGAGGGAGAGAGAAAACGAGGAATTATAGACCAGTTAGCCTTATATCGGTAGTGGGGAAGATATTAGAGTCGATCATTAAAGATGTTATAGCAGCGCATTTGGAAAGCAGTGACGGGAACGGTCAAAGTCAGCATGGATTTATGAAGGGGAAATCATGCTTGACTAATCTTTTGGAATTTTGTGAGGATTAACAAGTAGAATGGATAAGGGAGAGCCAGTGGATGTGGTGTATCTGGACTTTCAAATAACCTTTGACAAGGTCCCACACAAGAGATTAGTGTGCAAAATTAAAGCACACAGCATTGGGAGTAGGGTATGACATGGATAGAGAACTGGTTGGCAGACAGGAAGCAAAAAGTAGGAATTAACGGGACCTTTTCAGAATGGTAGGCAGTGACTGGTGGGGTGCCACAAGGCTTGGTGTTGCAAACCCCAGTTGTTTGCAATATATATTAACGATTTAGATGAGGGAATTAACTGTGACATCTCTAAATTTGCAGATGGAACAAAGCTGGGTGGCAGTGTGAGCTGCGAGGGGGATGCTATGAGGCTGCAGGGTGACTTGGATAGGTTGCGTGAGTGGGCAAAAGCATGGCAGATGCAGTGTAATGTTGATGTGAGGTTATCCACTTTGGTGGCAAAAACAGGAAGGCAGATTATTATATGAATGGTGTCAGATTAGGAGAAGGGGAGGTGCAACAAGACCAGGGTATGGTTGTACATCAGTAACTGAAAGTAAGCATGCAGGTGCAGGAGGCAGTGAAGACAGCTATTAGCATGTTGGCCTTCATTGCGAGAGGATTTAAGTTTAGGAGCAAGGAGGTCCTAATGCAGTTGTACAGGGCCCTGGTGAGTATTGTGTGCAATTTTGGTCTCCTAATTTGAGGAAGGACATTACTGCTATTGAGGGAGTGCAGCGTAGGTTCACCAGGTTAATTCCCGGGATGGCGGGACTGGCATATGCTGAAAGAATGGGTCGACTGGGCTTGTATTCACTGGAATTTAGAAGGATGAGAGAGGATCTTATAGAAACATATAAAATTCTTAGAGGATTGGACAGGGTTGTTGCAGGAAAAATGTTCCCGATGTTGGGGGAGTCCAGAACCAGGGGTCACAGTTTAAGAATAAGGAGTAGGCCATTTAGAACGGAGATGAGGAAAATCTTTTTCACCCAGAGAGTTGTGAATCTGTGGAATTCTCTGCCACAGAAGGCAATGGAGGCTAATTCATTGGATGTTTTCAAGTGAGAGTTATATTGAGCTCTTAGGGCTAAGGGAATCGAGGGGTATGGGGGAAATGCCAGAACGGAGTACTGATTTTGGATGATCGGCCACGATCATATTGAATGGTGGTGCTGGCCCAATGGGCCGAATGGCCTTCCCCTGCACCTATTTTCCATGTTTCTATAAATGTCTTTCTACTTTTCATCCAGCTGCCATGTGTTCCATTCTGTGGAAACAAGGAACTGCAGATTCTGATTTACGCAAAAGGAGTCTGAAGAAGGGTCCCAACCTGAAACCTCACCTTTCCATGTTCTCCAGACGTATTGCTTGACCCGTTGAGTTACAACAGCGCTTTGTGTCCTTTTTATCCTATTCTGTTTTCTCCTGGAAAGATGATCCTTCTTCTCTTGATTGCATGAAGATGCTAGGAACTGCAGATGCAGGTTTACCAAAAAAAAGGACACAAAATAGTAAGATTAAATGAGTTTGAAATTTGATCTTTATTTTATGAGGAGTCGAGTTGAGGGACTACATGCCCTCCGCTCCCACCCTCATAGATCTCAGCTGGTAGTTCTAGTCTTTGTTATCTTACCATTATACTTCAGTCATTGTTAGCTGTGAATTCATTCCGCTGCTTTGAAGATTGACGCTGTACGGGGTTCTTCATGTAGTCACTCACGTGACTCCGAAGTAAAATACTGGGGTAACTCACCTAATCAGACTGCATCTCTGGAGAAGATGGATAGGTGACGTTTTGGCACATGCCCCTTCGTCAGGCTAGGATTTCGGAGAAAACCCACGAGGTCACGGGGAGAACATACAAACTCTGACAACTCCCGAAGCGGGATCAAAACCAGGCCTCTGGCAGTGCAAGCGCTGTGAGGCAACAACTCTACCGCTGCGCCAACGTGACAAGGTCCCACATAAGAGATTAGCATACAAACTTAAAGCACACGGTATTGGGGATTCAGTATTGATGTGGATAGAGAACTGGCAGGCAGACAGGAAGCAAAGAGTAGGAGTAAACGGGTCATTTTCAGAATGGCAGGCAGTGACCGCAGGGCTCAGTGCTGGGACCCCAGCTATTTACAATATATATTAATGATCTGGATGAGGGAATTGAATGCAGCATCTCCAAGTTTGCGGATGACACGAAGCTAGGGGGCAGTGTTAGCTGTGAGGAAGATGCTAAGAGGCTGCAAGGTCTTGGATAGGTTGGGTGAGTGGGCAAATGCATGGCAGATGCAGTATAATGTGGATAAATATGACGTTATCCATGTTGGTGGCAAAAACAGGAAAGTAGACTATTATCTGAATGGTGGCGGATTAGGAAAAGGGGAGATGCAACGAGACCTGGGTGTCATGGTACACTAGTCATTGAAAGTAGGCATGCAGGTGCAGCAAGCTATGAAGAAAGTGAATGGTATGTTGGCATTCATAGCAAAAGGATTTGAGTACAAGAGCAGGGAGATTCTACTGCAGTTGTACAGGGTCTTGGTGAGGCCACACCTGGAGTATTACGTACAGTTTTTGTCTCCTAATCTAAGGAAAGATATTCTTGCCATAGAAGGAGTACAGAGAAGGTTCACCAGACTGATTCCTGGGATGGCAGGACTTCCATTTGAAGAAAGACTGGATAGACTTGGCTTGTACTTGCTGGAATTTAGAAGATTGAGGGGGGATCTTATAGAGACTTACAAAATTCTTAACGGGTTGGACAGGCTAGATGAAGGAAGATTGTTCTCGATGTTGGGGAAGTCCAGAACAAGGGGTCACAGTTTAAGGATAAATCTTTTAGGACCTAGATGAGAAAATCATTTTTCATACAGAGAGTGGTGAATCTGTGGAATTCTCTGCCACAGAAGGTAGTTGAGGCCTGTTTTTTGGCTATATTTAAGTGGGAGCTAGATGTGGACCTTGTGGCTAAAGGGATCAGGGGGTATGGAGAGAAGGCAGGTATAGGATATTGAGTTGGATGATCAGCCATGATCATATTGAATGGCGGTGCAGACTCGAAGGGCCGAATGGCCTGCTCCTGCACCTATTTTCTATTTTCTATGTTTCTATGTGACCTGCCTAGCTAGTTGCTCATGATCTGCCTCCCTTTTGACTTCTGGCTACTGCAGCCTCCTGGCTCACCACTCGCCTTCTCGTAGAAAGTTTATTTTCCAAACGTCATTTGTTAAACAGTAAATTTAAACAAACAGCTGCTTTTGAAATGAGCCGCAATTTAGTAACGTGCTGCAGAATTTAATTGGATTTGTCACAAAAATTGATGTCATATACTATAGACTTCTAGTTTAGTTTAGTTTTGTTTACTATTGTCACGCGTATCGATATACAATGAAAAGCTTTTGTTTTGATCTATCCAGTCAGTAAAGACTATATATGAATACTAGCAAGCTGTCCACAGTGAGCAGATAAAGGATAAAGGGTACAACATTTTAGTGCAAAGATGCAACAATGAATTCCGATTAAAGATGGTTTAAAGATCTATCAGGTAGATGGCAGATCAGGACTGCATTCTAGCTGATGAAGCTGATCTAAGGATCTTGACGATAGATTCTAGGCAAACATCATCATCAAGTTTAGGATTTAGAACATAGCACAGGAACAGGCCCTTCAGCCCACACTGAGTGTGCCGAATATAATGCCAAGTTATACTAGCCTCATCTGCCTACACATGATCCATACTCCTCCAATCCCAGCTAATGCACTTGCCTATCTATAAGCCTCTTAAATGCCACTATGGTATCTACCACCATCACCACCCTGGCAGCACGTGTCCAGATTCCATTCTGTCTTAAATTCAGTAGTATTAGGCAGTTGATCCCAAATGAGCCATTTATAGTTTTCTGCTCTTCTATATCTTGCCTGGCTGCTTGTACCATACATGGCATTGACTTTAGCTTGTGAAGAGAGAGAGAGAGAGAAAGAGAGCATAGATTCTGAAGTATGGCTAAGCCATCTGGAGCTCTTTATCTCTGTGGTGTAACGGATTCACTCATCACACCTCTCTTATTGTTACTATTAATCCTACGGTGGTTTTTACCATTTGCCCTTGAATACATGATTGAAAGCAGGCGGGTAGTGAATGTTATCATCGACACAGGTGAGGAGATCAGGATGAATATGTTCGCAGTGATTTATCGCGAATAAAAGAAAATCTGTGCGAATTGACACAAAAAGTAAACTAGCAACAGAAGATTCGGGAAATGAACTGACGCTCAGTGAACATGTGGAAAGAGAAGGGCAGGTGGGACTCATCAGCAAGTCCTTTCTGACTCCTAGTCATCCTTTAGCTTCAGAGATGACAGTGAATAATATTGCGGCGTTGAGTTTGAGACAGATCAAGCGATCAGCACAAATGAGAAGGGAGGGAGAGGAATGACTGTGATGAAAGAGAAGAAGGTACATAGTTTTTTGTACACACATTGCTGAGCAGGACATTTCCTGTTGTGTTAATTTACTCCAATGCTAACTTTGTGAACTGAGATTTCTAGTTTAATTCATGATATAAAATACTGAAAAAAAATACAGCAAGATAAATCAATTGGCTGTCCGAAGAAGGGTTCAAACCCAAAACGTTGCTTGTCCATGTTCTCCAGAGATGCTGCCTGACACACTCAGTTATTCCAGCACATTGTGTCTTTTTTTTTAAGATAAATACATTGCCAGGTTGTTGTAGTCCAATGACTGTAGTGCAAACGATCTCTGAGTTTAATGACTTTAGACTTTAGGCTTGAGAGATACTGTATAACATGGAAACAGGCCCTTCAGCCCACAGAGTCCGCACCGACCAGCGATCATCCTGTACACTACAGGATCAAACCCAGGTCTCTGGCTCTGTTAAGCAGCAACTCTATCGCTGCGCCACTGTGCCACTCAAATGATGCAACTTTGACTCTCCAGAAGAAAATTAAATAAAATTTGTCTCTTCATCACCATTGTCTAAAAAAATCGCACTAACCCTGACTATAGCTGCTTAGCCCAGATGATATAGTCGTCCATCAGGAGATGCATGGCAGCACCTTATTAAATACATTGTTAAATGTATCTGGAGACATAGTTTAGAAACCACAAACAAAAATGATGTTTGGGCCAAAGATCACAGTCAATCTCCCAATAATAGACATTACTGCCACTTTGAGATTATTTCTTATATTTACCCCTCTTAGGTTAAATACATTGCACTTTCTATCCTGACCTCAGCCAACGATGTACTTTAATGCTTATACAGTGCAGGGAAATGTAGCACCCAATTTTTCCAAGCAAACAACAATGGGTCAATGTTTAGAAAGTGTGCTAATAATCTATGCTCGAGGATAAATAATGGTCAAGGCACCAGGGATATGTTCCTTACGCTATGTGATCTTTTACACTTAACTGACAGTTCAGACTATGCATCAGCTTAATGCCTTATTTAAAAGATCGCACTTCCAACTGTGCAACACTCCCTCAGCACTGTACCGATGCGTCAACCTAGTTTATGTGCTGAGGTTTCTTGATCTGGGCTTCAATCCATGACCTTTTAACACAGAGGTGAGAATGCTACCACTGAGCCAAGGCTGACACCTGGGATACTTATGTACATTTGTCAGCACAGGGAGCTGAAGAAGATTTACAAATGGAACTGACATCGCTATTTGTCATGAATATCAAAATCTGAATAAGTAACATAGTCAAAACCTGACTTTTCCACGGTGTCTTTGAGGACATGCTTTTAAACTTATCAAACAAGAGAGAGAAAAAATCAACGAAAAGAGAACTTGAACCTTTCTTATTTTCAAAGGTATATAAATCTAGTGTGCAGTTAACATTTCAATTGAAGTAACAGTTTTACTTAATGCCCTGAAGTTTATATTTGGTCAGTGGATTGTCTTAAACAAGGCTTAGGCTTAAACAACTGGAATTACAAAGTGCCGATGTTGGAGATCTGAAATAAAAACAGAACGTATTCATTAGTTCATAGGTTATAGTATCAGATCTGCCCATCAAGTCTACTCCACCATTCTACCATGGCTGCTCTAGATTTCCCTCTCAACTCCATCCTCCTGCATTCTCCTCATAACACCCTTACTAATCATCATTGGATCCACTTATGAAATTAGGTAGCATCTGTGGAGAAAAAAACAGAAAGTTAATGTTTTAGGGTGAAAACAGCCTGAAATGCTAATTCAAGAGTCAAAAGTGTTTTTGTTGTACTAAAACAGAGCAATGAAATTCTTACTTGCAGAAGCACAACACAGTACATAATAGATAATATAAGACACAAACATAAAAAAAGTGAAATCAATACAAAAGCCCAATATTGCACAAAATACAAAACAAAGTCCAAAGTCCCTAGTGCAACCAAGATAGTTTGTAGTTTAGAGTTTAGTTGGATTTTGTAATGTTCAATAACCTGATGGTTGGTGGCAGGAGATGTTCCTGAATCTGACAGACACAGTTTTCAGACTCATATACCTTCTTCCCGATGGTAGGAGTGAAATGATAGCATAACCACGGTGGTGTGGGTGTCTGATGATGCTGGCTGCCTGTTTCAGACCGTGCCTCCTGTAGAACCCTTTGATGGTGGGGGTGGAGGGGGGGGGGGGGGGGGGTTAGTTCCTGTGATGGACTGGGCAGTGTTCACCAGTCTGTAGGTAGTGCTTAACCTGCTGAATATTTTTAGCATTTTCTGTTTCTACTATGTTGGACAATTCACAGGATCATAGAATCATCGCTCTGAAGGAGGCCATTTGGCCCACTGTGTCTGCACTGACTTTACCAGAGAAACAAAATAATTCCATCTACCAGCTGCTTTTACATAGCTCCGAAAATGGTTGTCCACATGTTTAGGTGAATTAGCTTGAAGATCACGATGGGTACTGCCTCCTCTATATTTGCAGGCAATGCATTCCAGATTCAAAGTACATTCTGCATAAAAAAAATATTTTCCTCAAGTCCTCATGTCTTCCTCTTTATTTCATACTAGTCCTCATCCTTCTACCATAGAGTCATCGAGTGTGGAAACAGGCCCTTTGGCCCAACTTGCCCACACCGGCCAACATGCCCCAGCTACACTTGTCCCACCTGCCTGAGCTTGGTCCATATCCCTCCAAACCTGTCCTATCCATGTACTTGTCCAACTCTTTCTTAAATGTTGGGAGGGTCCCAGCCTCAACTACCTCCTCTGGCAGCTTGTTCCATACATTCACCACCCTTTATGTGAAAAGGTACCCCTCAGATTCCTATTACATCTTTGCCCCTTCACCTAGAACTTATGTCCTCTGGTCCTCGATTCCCCAACTCTGGGCATGAGACTATGTGCATCTACCTGATCTATTCCTCTCGGAACTAACCCATTATCTCACTATCTCACTATCTGCTCTGTTTTTCATAGCGAAAGGATTTGATTCATAGCAAAAGGATTTGTTTCATAGCAAAAGGATTTGAGTACAAGACCAGGGAGGTTCTACTGCAGTTGTACAGGGTCTTGGTGAGGTCACACCTGGAGTATTGCGTACAGTTTTGGTCTCCTAATCTGAGGAAAGACATTCTTGCCATAGAGGGAGTACAGAGAAGGTTCACCAGAATGGGATGGCAGGACTTCCATATGAAGAAAGACTGGATAGACTCGGCTTGTACTCGCTGGAATTTAGGAGATTGAGAGGGGATCTTATAGAGGCTTACAAAATTCTTAAGGGGTTGGACAGGCTAGATGCAAGAAGATTGTTCCCGATGTTGGGGAACTCCAGAACAAGGGGTGACAGTTTAAGGATAAGGGGGAAGTCTTGTAGGACCGAGATGAGAAGATCTTTTTCCACACAGAGAGTGATGAGTCTGTGGAATTCTCTGCCACAGAAGGTAGTTGAGGCCAGTTCATTGGCTATATTTAAGAGGGAGTTAGATGTGGCCCTTGTGGATAAAGGGATCAGGGGGTATGGAGAGAAGGCAGGTACAGGACACTGAGTTGGATGATCAGTCATGATCATATTGAATGGCGGTGCAGGCTTGAAGGGCCGAATGGCCTATTCCTGCACCTATATTCTATGATTCTATGATTCTATGAACCGCACAAATATTTTGTATTTATTTACCCACTTCTCTGAGATTGTCCTGGTTGACAAAGATAAATTCTGTCTCATTTTTTGAATTGCCAGCTGTTTCCTGAACTTCTAGTCCTGTCACGTCTATTCTCACCTTCAACAAGATGGAAGAAAATCATAGATTTAATTACGACTAGGACTGAGATCAATCACTTAGATGTCTCTGTTGCTTATCCCCTTTTTAATTCCTAGATGCTACTGAGCCAGATTTAGACTTTAGACATTCAGCTCTACAGGTCGTATCTGTGGAGCAAGAATCAGTTAACATTTCAGATAATTTTTCAGAACTAGGAAGAATAACTTTCTGGATATCCAACACACTACTGAAGAAACACAGCATCCTCACTGGGGATATCTTTTATTTGAGATAACCATATAACCATATAACCATATAACAATTACAGCACGGAAACAGGCCCTCTCGGCCCTTCCAGTCCGTGCCGACCATTTGTTTTCCCCTAGTCCCATCTACCTGCACTCAGACCATACCCCTCCATTCCCTTCACGTCCATATACCTATCCACTTTACTCTTAAATGTTAAAATCGATCCTGCCTCCACCACTTCTGCTGGAAGCTGATTCCACACAGCCACCACCCTCTGAGTAAAGAAGTTCCCCCTCACGTTACCCCGAAACTTCTGTCCCTTAATTCTCATGTCATGCCCTCTTGTTTGAATCTTCCCTACCCTCAATGGGAAAAACGTATCCACGTCAACTCTGTCTATCCCTTTCATCATTTTAAAGACCTCAATCAAGTCCCCCCCTTAACCTTCTGCGCTCCAAAGAATAAAGACCTAACTTGTTCAACCTTTCTCTGTAACATAGTTGCTGGAACCCTGGCAACATTCTAGTAAATCTCCTCTGTACTCTCTCTATTTTGTTGACATCCTTCCTATAACTAGGCGACCAAAATTGTACACCATACTCCAGAATTGGTCTTACCAATGCCTTGTACAATTTTAACATTACTTCCCTACTCCTATATTCAATGCTCTGATTTATAAAGGCCAGCACACCAAAGACTTTCTTTACCACCCTATCTACATGCGATTCCACCTTCAGGGAACTATGCACAGTTATTCCTAGATCCCTCTGTTCCACAGCATTCCTCAATTCCCTACCATTTACCATGTACGTCCTATTTTGATTTGTCCTGCCAAGATGTAGCACTTCACACTTAACAGCATTAAACTCCATCTGCCATCTTTCAGCCCACTTTTCCAAATGGCCCAAATCTCTCTGTGTGTATCATCCAGATCATTGATGTACATGACACACAACAGTGGACCCAACACAGATCCCTGAGGCACCCCACTGGAGATCTAGAGCTCTAAAATTTGCAAGGGAGAGAGTCACACGGAATACCACTGAAATTTCTTGGATTACTGTTTGATAATAGGGAAAAAATTAATATTGAAATTTTGGAAGGGAACATTATCCCCCACAATTAAAATGTGGACAGTGGAAATGTTGGAGACGTTGCATTTGGAATGAATCAGATTTGTCCTAATGGACAAATGCAAACTCTTTGAACAGATATGGTCTCCATATACAGAATATTTGAAGGGGTAGCTGTTCCTGGCATCATAACTCAATGGGTACCCGGCAGGATCAGATGAAAATAACTTTCTGTTTTTCTTTTTGATTTGTATACATGTCTCTATTGATATTGCTATTTGAAATTGTGTTATTCACTATTAAGATGTATACTATAATCTCTCTTTTTTTAGTATATATATAATACTTTTAATTAAATACATATAACAAGAATGTATACATATTTTTTTTTCTTCTCTCTCTCTTCTCTTTCTATATAATCAAAATTATTATTTAATCACTATTCTTATTGATTAAAATCTATTCTTTTCTTTTTCTACTTTCTAAAAAATTAGAAGTTTATAAGAATTACTTGTAACATTCGTATACTTATTGAAATAAGTTGGTTGTGTATTTGAAAAGTTGCTATACCGTTGTTATGAAGGATTACTTCTAATAAAAATATTATTACAAAAAAAGAATACCACTGAACTGCGGAGGACCCAAAGGCCCCGACCACCACGGGTGAACAAAGGAGGAAGATAATTGAACTTTATTGCCTTCCATCACATTGAGGAATGTTGATTCCACTGTGGTGGATGTTTATGTTAAATTTTATTTTACATGGCTGTGTGTATTGTTGCTTTTCACTTAGTATGGCTGTATGGTAACTCAAATTTCACTGTTCCTTAATCGGATAAGTGACAATAAGTGCAAACTTGAACTTGAACTTGAACTTGAACTTGAGATGGGGTGAATAAATGGCCTGAAAAGATGGATCAATATGCAACTGATCTAGTGTGCCAATTACCACACTCTGCACAGCAGAGCAACTCCCCCAGCACCAATCCTCAGAGATATTAGTGAGGCTCAAAACAAATGGACAGATTAGGTATCAGTTGATTCATTTTAGCTACAATTTCAATCTGCAAAGGTTAACGTAAGAAATGCGACCTGGAGTAGACCATTTGTCCCTTCATGTCAACTTCATCATTCATTGAGATGCTGACTGACCTTTGTCCTCAGTATCATTTCCTAGAACTATTTGTACATAAAGCTATAGACTTATATACAGGTCCACCACCGTTATTCTGACACCCTTGGTTCCAGAGTCTGTCCGGATTATCCATTTTGCTGGATCAACAGAGGTCTCGGAGCAGGAGTCCAATGGCATTGGAACAGTCCACCTAGGCCGCCGAGGAGCCACGTCAGCCTCGGAATTGGGTTCTGGAAACGGAGCTGCCAGCTCGGACTGGGCCGGAGTTCCAGAGCCCCGATGAGGTCGAGACTCGCCACCTCACCCGACCTAGCAGCCACATTTTAGGGGGAACTTCCGGGGGAGGGGATTTCAAGTACACTCACAAAAATTTGTCTGGATTGAAGGAGGTCCAAGACCACCAGTTGCCAGAAAATCGGTGGTAGACCTGCAGTGCAAAAAGAGACCCACCAAGCCACCTCATCCATGTCGACCAAGATGTCTATCTGAGTTAGTCCCATTTGCCGGCCTGTGGTCCATATCCCTCTAAACATTTCCTTCCCAATTCTCCTGATTCCCATATTGTCCAGAAACGTATTGATTTATGTTTTGAATGAATGCAATAATTGGGTCTCCATAGCCCTCTGGAGTAGAGATTTCCATAAATGTATGTCACCTTCTAAATAAATAAATGTCTCCTTAGCTTCATCCTGAACAGCCTAACTCTTATGGTGAAACTGGGCATCTGGGCCTAGACTCTTCAACCAGGGGAAGCATTCCCCTGAATTCCAACTATAATAGTTTTATTTGATGAGATCTCCTTTCAGCCTTCTTTCAAACTTTTTAGCAATTAGAAGGCAGGAGTTTGAAGCATATTTTGCAGACTTCAAAACTTTCATAAAACTAGCTGCTCCCCGACATGGTGATAGGAAATGTTTCCTTTCACCATATAGACAATAGACAGTAGACAATACTTGCAGGAGTAGTCCATTCGGTCCTTCGAGCCAGCACCGCCATTCAATGTGATCATGGCTGATCATCCCCAATCAGCACCCCGTACCTGCCTTCTCCCCATATCCCCTGACTCCGCTATCTTTAGAGCCCTATCTAGCTCTCTCTTGAAAGTATCCAGAGATTTGATTGTAGTATTACAGGGAGAGTAAGCAGAAAGCATGCTGACTGGTTTGGAGGTGGCACAGTGGTAGAGTTGCTGCCTCACAGCGCCAGAAACCCGGATTCGATCCTGTCTATGTGTGTTATCTGGATGGAGTTTGTACCTTCTCCCTGTGACCGAGTGGAATTTTCCCAACGTTCCGGTCCTCTCCCACACTCCAGAGACATACAGGTATGTAGGTTAATTGGCTTTGGTAAAATTGTAAATTGTTCTCAGTGTGCTAGTGTACAGGATGATTGCTGGACAACCTGGACTTAGGTTCCATGCTGTATCTCTAGTCTAAAGCAGGAAAAGCTGTTGCAAGGGTAGGACACTTCGCAAGAGGCAACATTCGCCCTTTGACTGGTCACAGGCAGAGATTTCCAGTAGACCAGTAAGGATGTCACTTTTTCTTTAAGGTGGCTTTAATTTGTCCCCTAATCCTTTCCTCAGCCTGACTATTAATTCCTTCCCACGACTGAGACCAGTGTCTCCTATTTCAGGAGCCCAGTGTCCGACCTGATCAAACACTGTGAAATGACCAGTGGAGCTGATTGAATGCAACTGGAGCTGATGTTGAGCAAGGTTGTTTAGTCTAGTTTATTGTCACGTGTACTGATGTAATGAAAAGCTTTTGTTGCATGCTATCTGGTCAGCGAAAATACAATACATGTTTACAATCGAGCCATTTACAGCGTTTTTAAATATATGATAAGGAAATAATGTTTAGTGCAAGGTAAAGCCAGCAAAGTCTGATCAAGGATAGTCCGTGGGTCACCAATATGGTAGATATTAGGATGTTATTGTTGGCTCACGTATCTATCCAGTGAATTTGGAGCATTCAGATGTTGGAATCGGTGCTGCAGATATCTTTTCAGTACATTAAGGTTACTTCTGTAGTTAATCCAGTGCTTAGTACCAATAGAAGGACAGGGATCACTGCTGCTCAATAGAGCATGAGTTTTTGTGAATGGTTTTAATCTTCAAACAGCCTTTTATCAATCAACTAATGAGTGTGCAGGTGCATTTAAGTCGATGGTGAATTTAATCGTCAATGTTTCCCTTGGTTGTGAGTTACCTCGCTCAATGTGAGAGTGGTCCACATTTTCCAGGGCCTCGCCATGACCCTTCATTGCTGGCGGGCAGTGTTGTCGGGCAGAGCCAGCCAAGTAGAAGGCTTCTGCCATGTAATTGTTCAGGGCAAGTCTCTTGAATGCTTCAGTAAAAGAGAGGATGGTGACTTGAAGCTCAGCCTCCAGATGTGTTTGAACACATTGTAAAATCACTGAGCTTTGAGTGACATTGTTGCTGTCACCATAGTTCGAACAGTTGTCCATGAGTTCTGAATATTAGCTCTGCTTTCTCAGGAGGTTTGTTGGAGGTGATATGAAAAGAAAGAAATGTTTGGGCAACGATACAGCCTTTTTGGAAACAATCTTCACTAAGGTTGTCTCTGTTGCAGACCTGTTGATTAGTATCGTTGCTTGCAAGGAGTAAATATAAAATGGATATTAATTTCTCTGAGCATCGGATTTGAGGAAGGTGTTTCACCGTCCTTTCTGGTTGATAGGGTCAATGAAATCAAAAGAGCCAAGCCTTGTGTGTGGTGCAGTTCCCAGGCATTTCCTTGGAATTCTGGCAGGATGACTATCATGTCCACCATGGATCTAAGTGGATGGAATCCATGCTGCAATTTGGAAAGCAGCTCTTCAACCACATTTTAGTTTAGTTTAGTTTAGAGATACAGCGCGGAAACAAGCCATTCGGTCCACCGAGTCCACACCAATCAGCAAGCCATGTACATTAACACTACCCTACACACACTAGGGATCATTTACATTTACACCAAGCCAATTAACCTACAAACCTGTACATCTTTAGCGTGTGTGAGGAAACTAAAGATCTTGGATAAAACCCACACAGGTCACGGAGAGAACATTCAAGCTTTGTACAGACATGCACCCGTAGTCAGGATCAAACCCGGGTCTCTGGCGCTGTAAGGCAGTAGCTCTACCAATACACCACTGTGCCACCCACTGGTGAGGAGACCCCTGGCAGCTACTTCTCTTGTAGCAAACAACGGGAGACTCCTCTGCCTTTACAACAGGTAGTTTTATCTTCTTTCTTGAAAATGGTCACAACTGCAGCATCTCCCTTTATCGATCTCGTTCCAGATGCAGACAACAAATGTGTGGGATTATGACTGAACATCTTCTTCACCAAGTTCCAGAATCTCTGGGGATTATCCTAATGCCTTTTTTAGTTTTTTTTAAACAATATTTTGACCTCTTGTCAGTCAGCTAATGGCAACCACATTTCCACATTTATCCCATATTCTTTTGTCTTCTGTTGCTGATTTAACACAGCCTACTTTGCCCATAATGCATATATAGACAATAGACAATAGAGACTAGGTGCAGGAGTAGGCCATTCAGCCCTTCGAGTCAGCACCGCCATTCAATGTGATCATGGCAAACCATTCCCAATCAGTACCCCATTCCTGCCTTCTCCCCATATCGCCTGACTCCGTTATCTTTAAGAGTTCTCTCTTGAAAGTATCCAGAGAACCGGCCTCCACCGCCCTCTGAGGCAGAGAGACAACGTAGGTAAATAATCCAAAATACATTAAAAAATCAAACCAACTGTATTGCAAAAAAATGCAACTGACTATTCTAACCCGGGGGCCTGCCTCCCAGGTACTTTAGCTCACCTTGTGCTCTTATTCAGCTCACCCTTCCACGTCTGCAACACGGGTGTTTGAAGGATGTTGATTTACAATGGCTTCTAAGGGTGACCAGAATCAGCTTTGGGACTAGGAAGCTCAATACCTAGTATACCACATTACCAGGTACCACTGTACCATAGTGGTCTACCACTGTATGGGTACCATTGTACCATAATCAGCAGGCGTCTAAGATTCGCAAGTTTGCAGATAATACAAAAGTGGGTAGTTTTGCAAATAGTGAAGATAGTTGTGAAAAATTGCAGCAGGATCAATTGGCCAAGTGGGCTAAGGAATGGTTGAAAGAATTTAATGCAAAAAAAAGTGAGGTGTTGCATGTTGGGAAGTCTAACATAGGCAGGACCTACATAGTGAATGGTAAGGCTCTGGGGAGTGTTGGAGACAGAGGGGCTTTGAGTGCAGGTGCAGGGCTGCCTGAAGGTGGAGTTGCAGGACGATTGGTTGGTCAAAAAGTCTTTTAGCACATTGGCCTTCATCAGCCAGAGTATTGAGTAAAGAAGTTGCGAGGTCATGTTGCAGCTGTGATGTTGGTGAGGCTGTATTTAGAGCATTGTGTTCAGTTCTGGGCACCATGTTATAGGAATGATGTTGTCAAGCTGGAAAAGGTACAGAGAAGATTTACGAGGATGTTGCCAGGACTAGAGGGTCTGAACTATAGGCAGAGGTTGAGTAGGCTGGGACTGGGATGAGGGGTGATCTTATAGAGGTGTATAAAATCATGAGAGGAATAGATTGGGTAGATGCACAGTCTCTTGTCCAGAGCAGGTGAATCAAGGACCAGGGGACATAGGTTAAGGTGAAGGGGAAAAGATTTAATAAGCATCTGAGGGGTACCTTTTTCACACAAAAGGTGGTGGGTGTATGGAACAAGCTGCCAGAGGAGGTAGTTGAAGCAGGGACTATCCCAACATTTAAGAAGCATTTAGATTGGTACATGGAAAGGACATGTTTGGAGGGATATGGACCAAATGCTAGCAGGTGGGACCAGTGTTGCTGGGTGCAGTTGTAGTTGACCAGTGAGGGCTAGTTGGGCCGAAGAGCCTGTTTCCACACTGCATCACTCTATGACTGTGACTCGATGGAGAATTGCACGTGCTCTGCCAGAGTAACAAAGGAAGGTTTGCTGTGTTCAGGTTGCAATTCATGGGTATCTGAAAGGAATGATAGAAAAATTGAGTTGGATTGATACGTGTAGGAGGAATATGCTTATATCATTTGCAACCTATGAGCCTGCTGTGATTGTGGTTTGAGAAGCTTTGTGAAGCAAGTAGGAAGGGTGGATATGAGGAGCCGATATCTTTGATAACTTTTTGCATTTCCACCAGCCACAGCACCAGAACGGAAGTCCCAGTGATGGGTTCACTCCATCGGGCGAGGGTATTGGATGTTGGTAGGACAGAGGTCAGTAAGTTCCTCCATCACTTTAAAATTGTAAAAAAGAGGCAAATGTGCCAATGATTGCCCTACAATCTGTTTGTGTGATGTAGCTGTGATGGCTGAGTAACTGGCACTTTGTGCAAGTGTGAGATGTGGATGTCAGTCCTGAATCAGCACTAAAGGTGTGAGGATGAAGTGGAGCATTTTAGTGTTATGTCTAAGCCCTGACTCGTAGTTTGTTGCCAGGTGAGTAATGAGCTTGAAGCAAATTGAGGAATGGCTGACGCGAGTGGTGATTTTGTTGCTATGCAGCATTTGAAGATACTTTGGCTGACTATGACCACTCATGAAAGATGACTGAACCCCTGCTGGGACTCCAGATGAGTCCCCTGATTTTGACTCATTGCATTGGCCTCACTGGCTCTCACTGTCTGTGTCTGGTGGGACTCTCGGACCCTTTCGGGCTCTCTGATTATACACAATTCCTCTCCTGAATGAAAGCCATTCAGGAGAGGAATTACATGTTGTCTATGAGTATTGATGTTATGCTGCTGCAAGTACAAATTTCATTTAGATTTAGGTTTATTATTGTCAAGTATAACAAGATACAGTGGAAAGCTTTGTTTTGCATGCTGTCCAAACAGATCAGGTATACCATGCTTAAATGCAATCAAGTCAAACTCGAGTATGATAGATATCCAATGTATAGTGTAGAGGTGAATCGGACAGTACCCTGGGTTATTTAAGGACCATTCAGAAGCCTGATAACAGTGGGAAAGAAGGTGTTCCTGAGTCTGGTGGAGCATGCTTTCTGTAACTTCTGCTCGATGGGAGCAGGGAGAAGAAGGAATGACGGTGGGACAAACCTTTGATTATGTTGGCTATTTTTCCGCAGTTGTTGGTATATATGAAAATTAAACACTCTTGACATTCTTGACACTCCCTCGACTATCTTTAATTGGACTTTTCTGGGCTTTATCTTGCACTAAATGATATTCATGTTATCATGTATCTGCACACGTGTATGGCTCAATGTAATCATGTACAGTCTTTCTGCAGACTGGTTAGCACTCACCAAGAGGTTTTCACTGTATTGAGATACACATGACAATAAACTCAACTAAACTATTCTGGAGCTTCATATGGAGCTTGGTGCTCTTGGCAGGGAGACAATGCCATGTGCACTTAATAAACTGACCTCTGGGAAGGTACATCTGACATTTGAGGAGAAATCTGGTCAAGTAGGACAATATTAACTCGGGTATCATGAGTGTAGAATATGTGAAAAGGATCACATGAAAACCAATAAATTACAAACCAGAGCACATTGGCTAAGTACAGGAAGACTGATTTATCTGGAAAGAATGCAAAGCAAAGAGTTTTTCTTGTTCAAGTTCAAACTTATTGTCACATGTACCAATTATGGCACAGTCATACCTGTATTTCAGTACACATGGCAATAATAAACCATTACTAATAGGATGTTTGTGATAGTTAGAAGGTCCACTATCCAGAGTCACAGCCTCAGAATATGAGATACTTGTATAGTTCTGGAATCAGATACCTTTTTCTTATCCTGAGGGTGGTGAATTGTACAGCAGTCTATATGGAGTTTGTACGTTCTCCTTGTGACATTGTGGGTTTTCCTCGGCTTCCTCCACACTACAAAGACATACAGGTTTGTAGGATAATTGGCTTCGGCAAAAATTGTAAATTGTCCCTCGTGTGGAAGATTGTGCTCGTGTACGGGTGAATGCTGGTCAGCGCAGACTCGGTGGGCCGGAAGGCCTGTTTCCGTGCTGTATCTCTAAACATAGCGAAAAAAGAAGGCAGTGATAGTCAAGTCATTAGATATATTCAAGAAAGAAGTAAATTAATATTTTAATGTCAAGGGATTGAAAAAAGCAGGAAAAAGATACAGTGGGTGATTAACCTGGATCATGTTGCATGGTGGAGCAACCCTGAAAGACCGAATGACCTACTCCTGTTCCTATTTTCTATATTTCACTGTTCCATATTTCACTGTTTACATCCCCACAATTTACCGTCCCTTTAAAAAATGAAGGTTGACTTGAATTAGACCAAGCTTGCTTTAACTGTTAGCTCAGAGACGTTAAAGACTGCCGATGCTGGAGTTCTGAGAGAAAAAAAAACAACTGCTGGAGGAACTCAGCAGGTCAGGCAGCATCTGTGGAGGAAAATGGACAGACAACATTTCGGGTTGAGAACCTTCAGCTGGACTGGAGACTACATGAAGGGTCTCAACCTGGAACATCGACTGTCCATTTCCGTCCACATATGCAGATTCACTGGTATCTCCTTCATCAAGCACTTTCAAATTCATTTATAAAGGAGTAGTCACGTACTTGATGGCTTTGTGCCCAGAAATTTATTAGCTAGGGAAAGGATGAAAAGCAGCTTCGCAGAAGAAAACAAATGGTAACAACTGCTGCCCATTATCATGTGTGCATGCATCACATACTGTAAGCTTTAAGATCATTATTTTGTTTTGACCCCGATCATCTTTGTCAGTGATGTGAAATGACTTGAATGTGAAATGTTTTTTTCAGTGAATCTTTAAAGATGACTTAAGCATTCGGTGGAACACCACTCAGGATTTACCCTCCCACGTCTTCCATTATTTCAGAATGCTTTACGGGTATGTGAAAATTCATTATCCTTCGATAAGATGTTGGCTTGAGGTCAGAACTGCTTCAAGATACACTCAAGATTAGAGTTAGAGATTCATTGAACTGAGAAATAAAAAGGTAACATAGAAGTAGTGATGGGGCTTTCTGCCGGAGACTATTGTGCGATTCAGTCATATCAAGGCTAATTTGTTCCAACGATCCCTTGCCACATTTGTTCCATATTCCTTGGTACCTTTTATCCATTAGGGTCTATCTCAATCATGAAAATTGCAGTTGACCAAGCCCAGACATTTGAGGAAATGAATTCAAGACTTTCCTTTGTGTGAAAAATACTTCCTGATTTCACTTGCAAATAGCCTGGCTCTAATTTTAAGATTCTGCTCTTTGTTCTGGATTCCATCAGCAGACGAAATACTCTTTCTTTGCCTCATCCAGTGAATTCTGGATGTTCATAACTGATATATATTTTATCTCCACACCTATTCCCTTTAAAAGATATGAACAGAATCATTGGAAAATCACAACTAATGTACGCTGAGTTGAGTATTTAATTGGTACTATCCACAACGATTTCACAGCAAAACTGACTAACACCGACTAAACATCAATGAAGTGGAAAAATGGGAACTGGCATTTAAAAAATATAAATTCAAATAGATAGATTAGTGTATTAGGAAAATTAACTGTAGCTTCACTTAGTAACCTTTGACCTATTTAAATATTCATTGTTTCTTAATGCTGTTCTATTTTCCACAGTACAGTGCACAGTTAGGATGTAAGGATAATAAGACATATTACTATCATTAAGCATGAGTTGTGCTAATGAATCTCATACGTCTCTATGACAATAACTTGGCAACTATAGAGCACAAAAGCCTGCAGTGTTTGAAAGTTTTTTTGGTTTAACAGCAAAAGTCTGTGACTTATTATAAAAATGATAATGTAGATATGAATCTTAAGTAATTAATGTGAACAATGCTAATTAACCATCATAATTAAAAAACTAATAATCTAGAACATTGTTTTTTTTTCACAAGTGCATTAGCTGTAATTGCCTAGCAACACATTTGGGCTTCATTAACTTATGCACAAAACAGATTTTTTTTAGACTTTGTCTCCATAGCAACAAACCATTCAATAGTCTCAAGAGTGTATGATTCTAAATTGTTTATGTGTGCACGTTTGTTTTTATTGTCTTAAGCAGCAATGATAAACATATCAATGTGCAAATAATATCAGCCTAATTATTAACTAATTAATTTATCATAAAGTTTGGCATGGGATGAATGTATCATTGAGTACCTCCAAATGCATCAGATAATTTGCATCAAAAGACATTACTGCCGTGCTCTCTCAAAGGTTTCCTGGATAGATACATCACCCAGTGTGGTATAGGATCTCACCGATCACAAACACCCAGGCCTGCATTGTGCTGGATTGGCTGTTTGAAATCCAAATTATAGGAATATGAATATTTCAGAATGTTTGAATGTATAAGGTAGAGCACATGACTAGTGTCAGCTATTTCATTTCTCTTAGTCCTCAAATGTCATTGTTTGGGTATCGCCACTACCTCCTTGGGCAATTCATTCCACATTTTCTATTCCATGTGTAGGGGGTAAATCTAAACTGTTTTGGTACCTTTCCAATTCATTGTTACTGGTCTCGGTAGAAATCTCAAGATTGAATAGTTCACATTTGTCTGACCTTTCCTCACCACTTGGATGATTTACGTTGGGTATCACTTCCTTCATTGAGTCAGTCAAAGTGTCTAAGAGCTATTTAACACAGGAATAGGCTCTTCGACCCAACTAGTTCAAGGTGATCACGTTACCTAATTGAGCAGGTCTAACTGAGCTGCATCTGGCTCATCTATATTACTAAAAGTAAGATCTTGCCCACTTCCTGTTTTTCTGTTTCATGATTTTTGAAAAAACGCTGCCACTTATGGCTGTGATTTTTGGCGATTGTACTCAGAGTCCCCCTCCGCTGCACAGGCTCGGAGGATTTTTCCCATCTATGAAAAATAAAAGAGTTATTAATGTTTAAAAAATGTTGACATTTTCTCCGCTGCCCCTGCTGGTGGGAGGGGGAGGGACTATAAAACCCGGAAGTGTTGTGACTCACTCAGTCTCTGCAAGATGGAGGAAGCGAGAGGGTCACGTCTCTCTGAGCTGTGAATAACACTGAACACATGTCTACTCTACTGTGAGTGCCCTTAATGTGGTTTGAAAATGAAAATGTGGTTGCTTTGAAATGCTGCACTGCAAATGGTTGTTGGTGGTGGTAACTGCTTTGATATGCTGCACTGCAAATGGTTGTTGTTGGTGGTAACTGCTTTGAAATGCTACACTGCAAATGTTTGTTGATGGTGGTAACTGCACAACTTCCTGTTTTCTGTATATTGATTTTAGATAAAACACTACCATTTATGGCTGTGATTTTTGGCCATCTTAGTCCCCCTCCACTCATCGGGTGCAGAGGATTCTTCCCATCATTGAAAAATAAAAGTGTTATTAATGTTTAAACAAAATGTTGAGAATCTCTCTCCTGTCAATCACGCCATGAAGGCCACGCCCCTTCTGGTGGGAGGGAGGGATTATAAAACCCGGAAGTGTGGGTGTGGCTCAGTCTCTGCAAGATGGCGGATGGAGGCGTCACGATTCTGTCTGAGCTGTGAATCAACTGAACACACTGAATGTCTATGGAACTGTGAGTGTGGTGTGTATGTGGTGTTTTATGGTGGTTTTATGGTGGTTTCACCCTGCTTGAAATGGTATGAAACTGCACTTGAATTTGGTGGCCTTGCACCCTGCTTGAAGTGGCATGAAACTGCACTTGAGTTTAGTGGCCCTGCACCCTGCTTGAAGTGGTAGGAAACTGCACATGAGTTTGATGGCCCTGCACCCTGCTTGAAGTGGTAGGAAACTGCACTTGAGTTTGGTGTCCCTGCATCCTGCTTGAAGTGGTATGAAACTGCACTTGAATTCGGTGGCCTTGCACCCTGCTTGAAGTGGTCGGAAACTGCACTTGAATTTGGTGGCCTTGCACCCTGCTTGAAGTGGTAGGAAACTGCACTTGAATTAGGTGGCTTTGCACCCTGCTTGACGTGGTATGAAACTGCAATTGAATTTGGTGGCCTTGCACCCTGCTTGAAGTGGTAAGAAACTGCACGTGAATTTGGTGGCCTTGCACCCTGCTTGAAATGGTAGAAAACTGCATTTGAATTTGGTGGCCTTGCACCCTGCTGGAAATGGAATTTCAAGGAATAGCCGTGAGTCAACTGCTCGCCCACCAGCCGTGAGTGAGCTGCCAGCACATCAGGCTTGAGTGACTGAGCTGTCACCCCAAGAATCCATTTCGCCCACAAAGTCCATACTAGCCCTCAGGAAACCATTCCGTTCAGTCCACAATACCCGTACTAGCACTCCAGAAAGCCCCACCCCTCTGGCCACCAATATTGGAATTGGTGGAGAGGTGGAATATTGCGTTGGATATCCTAGCATGTAGTATCCTTCTAAAACTTTCCTATCCATGTACGTACTCAAGTGTCTTGCAAATGTGGTAATTGCACCCACCTCTACCACTTCCTCTGGCAGCTTATTCTATATATGCACCACCACCTGTGTAATTAAATTGCCCCTCAGATCCCTTTTAAACCTCTCCTCCCTCACCTAAATCTACCCCCTCTAGTTTCAGAACCCCTTGCCTGAGCAAAACACTGGGCTATTCACCTTACCTCTGTCCAGATGATTTTGTTGCAGACTAGACTTATACTCAACCTGCCAGTTGTAGATTAGTTCCTACTTTCAGTTCTCATGACTTTGCGATTAGCTACACTGAATCAACAGTTCCAGAGATTTATATATCAGTGACCATAGCTTCTCCCACTCATGTTCTTTGGCCTATATCCCCACTATTCTTATGTTTTATCTCATTTACTTACATTTGTTCACTTGAAGTTGATTTGCCATTCATTGGCTGAACTTCCAATAGAAACATTTTAATTGTTTTGGTCACCCTGCTCTAGGAAACATGTTGTCAAGCCAGAAGAAATGCAGAGAAGGTTTATGAGGATATTGCCAGGACTTGAGGGCCTGAGCTATAAGGAGAGATTGGGCAGACTAGGACTTTATTCCTTGGAGGACAGGGGGATGAGGGATAATCTTATAAAGGTGGAAAAGATCAAGAGGGGAATAGATGGAGTAGATACACAGAGTCTTTTACCCAGAGTAGGGGAATGAAGAACCAGAGGCCATAGGTTTAAGGTGAGGGGCGAAAGATTTAATAGGAATCCAGGTGGGAAATGTTTCACATGGTGGGAATATGGAATGAGCTGCTAAAGGAGGTTGTTGTGCAGACACTATAAACACCATTTAAAATAAATTTGGACAGGCACATGGACAGGAAAGGTTTAGAAGGATATGGGCCAAACATGGACAGGTGGGACTCGTGTAGATGGGGCAGCTTTGTGGGCATGGGCAAGTTGCACCGAAGGAGCTGTTTCCATGTTGTATGACTCTAAGACTCCATCATTTGAAGTTTAAATAAATGAACTTGGAAAATCCAAGATGTAAAGCAGACTTTTGATTCCCTCATTGTTTTTGCAGCATTTAACCGTCTCTTTCGTGCCAATGTGACCTGAAGATGGATGTTATAAGCTTACCAAACAGTTAAAATTGATCCATCGAAGGAAGATTTTTTATATCCTGATGGATATTTATGATTTAACATAGAAACATAGAAAGCATAGAAAAAAGGTGCATATAACCATATAACCATATAACAATTACAGCACGGAAACAGGCCCTCTCGGCCCTTCCAGTCTGTGCCGACCATTTGTTTTCCCCTAGTCCCATCTACCTGCACTCAGACCATACCCCTCCATTCCCTTCACATCCATATACCTATCCACTTTACTCTTAAATGCTAAAATCGATCCTGCCTCCACCACTTCTGCTGGAAGCTGATTCCACACAGCCACCACCCTCTGAGTAAAGAAGTTCCCCCTCACGTTACCCCAAAACCTCTGTCCCTTAATTCTCATGTCATGCCCTCTTGTTTGAATCTTCCCTACCCTCAATGGGAAAAACATATCCACGTCAACTCTGTCTATCCCTTTCATCATTTTAAAGACCTCAATCAAGTCCCCCCTTAACCTTCTGCGCTCCAAAGAATAAAGACCTAACTTGTTCAACCTTTCTCTGTAACATAGTTGCTGGAACCCTGGCAACATTCTAGTAAATCTCCTCTGTACTCTCTCTATTTTGTTGACATCCTTCCTATAACTAGGCGACCAAAATTGTACACCATACTCCAGAATTGGTCTTACCGATGCCTTGTACAATTGAATGGCAGTGTTGGCATGAGTGGGCCATTCGTCCCTTCAAGCCAACACTGCCATTCAATATGATCATGGCTGATCATCCAAAATCAGTACACCGTTCTGGATTTTCCCCCCATATTGCTTGATTCCCTTAGCCCTAAGAGCTAAATCTAACTCTCTCTTGAACATATCCAGTGAATTGGCCTCCACTGCCATCTGTGGCAGGGAATTCCACAGATTCACAACTTTCTGGGTGAAAAAGCTTTTCCTAATCTCAGAACTAAATGCCGGGGTGGACGATTGCAACCTTCACGTGGTCCGCCCTGTTTTGACAAATGCAATCAACCCGGCATGCACAATCAAATAAGATCAAATAGAACAAGTTGTCCGACAGCTTTAGGCTGTGCACGCCATACGGAAGAAGAAGAAGAAGACCTAAATGCCCTACCCCTTATTCTTAAACTGTGATCCTGGTTCAGGACATTTTTCCTGCATCTACCCTGTCCAATCCTTTAAGAATTTTACATGTTTCTATAAGATCTCCTCTCCTCCTTCTAAATTCCAGCGAATACAATCATCATTCGTCAATCCCACGATCCTGGGAATTAACCTGGCGAACTCACGCTACACTTCCTCAATAGCAATAATGTCCTTTCTCAAATTAGGAGACCAAAATTGCACACAATACTTTAGGTGTGGTCTCACCAGGGTCCAGTACAACTGCAATAGGACCTCCTTCCTTCTCGCAAGGAAGGCCAACATGCCATTGGCTTTATTCACTGCCTGCTCTACCTGCATGCTTACTTTCAGTGACTGATGTACAAGGACACCCAGGTCGTGTTCCACCTCCCCTTTTCCTAATCTGACTCCATTCAGATAATAATCTGCCTTCCTGTTCTTGCCACCAAAGTGGATAACCTCACATTTACGCACATTATACTGCATCTGCCATCCATCTGCCCACTCACCCAATCTATTCAAGTCACACAGCAGCCTCAAAGCACCTGCATCACAGCTCACACTGTCACCCAGTTTTGTGTAATCACTAACTTAGAGATGTTACATTCAATTCCCTTGTTTAAATCGTTAATTGATATTGTAAACAACTGTGGTCCCAGCATAGAGCCTTGTGGCACCCTACTAGTCACAGCCTGCCATTCTGAAAAGGACCTGTTAATTTTACTTCAGAGTCACATGAGTGACTACGTGAAGAAGACCCCGTCAGGCCACATGCGTGTCATTAACGTAATTTGCATGGCGCAGCACCGGTCTGGCAGGCGCGTCGCTCCTGCCAGCGGTAAGTTTAAACCTGCAGGTAAGTTTGTATTTCTTACCAGGTTTTCAATTCTTGCAGGAACCTCTTTTTTACAGAGGTGTGCGGCGAGTGAACCGGCTATGGGCTGTGGGGAGACCCCGGTTCGGACCGCGGAAGCAGATAGTCAGCGGATGTCGGGCTCACAATCCCAGTCACTGACTAAGAGGGTCAGTGGCTTCCAGACTGCTGCGAAATCCAGCAGGAAGGCGGTGTTACCACCAGAGTCGCTGACAGTGCGGTCAGCGGCTCATAGACACAGTGGTCCCCCGGACATGGGGTAGACTTTCCGATAAATCAGCAGCCCTATGGACTCGGAAGAGTTGGGCTGGAAGGATTCCTCTCCATTAAAGCATACGCTCCAACAGCAGGAGTGATGGCAGCGCTGGCCTATGGGAGAGGCCACGTCAGCAACGCCTGGCACAGGGCTGCTTCACGTCCCTCACTTGGAGGAGGAGACCATGCCGGGTCAGTATAATACTGACACCGAATCTGTAGCAGCACCGGCCTATGGGAGAGCACACGCCAGCAGCTCCTGGGACAGGGCTGCTTAATGTCTCCCTCTTGGAGGAGGAGACCATGCTGGGTCAGTGTAATTCTGACGCCGAATCTGTAACAGCGCCGGCCTATGGGAGAGCACACGCCAGCAGCACCTGGGATAAGGCTGCTTAATGTCTCCCTCTTGGAGGGGGGAGCATGCCGGGTCAGTGTAATTCTGACGCCGAATCTGAGGGTATAGCTGTGGAGCATAACCCAAGGGATGAAGGGGACATGTCAGAGGTACCATTCCTGGCAGCAAGGTTGCATCCCAACAGAATCAGTGCAAAAATGTTCCATCCTGGTATAGGTCCGTTGGAAGGGCTATATCAGTGTAGGCATCCGCAGGGTCCTGCGGCAGCACCGGTTTCAGGGCTGCCTATGAATCACCCCCTCTGAGGAGGGGGGTGCCATTGGTCAGATGTAACTGACTTTAAATTCTGAAGATGTCTGTGAAACATACTGGAGCCATGTGTGCCGGCAGTGAACAGCGCTATCAGGGGTATATTGGAGCCAGTCGCCGAATCTTCTATTCAGGACTATTCAACAGGCAAAACCTGGAGGATGAAGCAAAAGCTGTCGGACCAATCAAGGCCGATGACGAGCAAAGCTTCATCATTTCGGCGACATCGCACACTACGCCTTCATCGGCAGTAAGCGGTTCACTGAAGCTAGTGGCAGCATGAAAGTTGGCAGAGGTTCCACGCACCCTAATCTATCAGGTAACCAGGCAGATAGGTTGGTCTGGCACGTCCGAAACATGGGTAAGTGTACAACTGACACGTGGGTAATATTTACACTTGGTTGTAGAATATACAAAGGGTTAAGACATAGTCAGCTACTTAGCGGCATCTAACCATGTAAAACTGCACAATATTGACATTCCAAACATTGTCGGGAATGATGGTATAGAAGGATTGCCAGCATTGTCTTTCAAGGCAGGCTCAGAATTATCACCAGAGTTGTTTTACAGGCAGGCTCAGAATTATGAGCTATAGACTCAGTATTATGGCCAACATTGTCTTTTAAGACAAGGCTCGGAAATCAAGCCAGAATTGGCGCTGGGGGCTCGCATGAAATGATGGCAGGCGTGGCCTATTCATTATGAAAAATGGAGAAGGTCATTTAACTCGCATGTGCAGTATAAACTTTCCGAATAAGAAACTTTGTTACTGACTAACATATGATTTTCGTAGGAGGTTCCCATTTACAGCGATCATCGGAGACATTCAAATGTTCAGGAAGCAATTGCTATGATGCAATGATAACAGTAATGCTAACAATAAAACATTGCAAAATGGGCTTAATTATTTACCCAGGTTATTTAATAAATTACTAAAATCTATGCTTGCACTACACAGAGTTCAAAAAACTCTTGTTATGTCTTGTCTGGATGATATTTTAATGCTGTATTTTTTCTAAAATCAACTGATTCATCCTCAAACTATTTTTGAAGAATTGGGCTCCTCTGTCCAGTTAAATTTAAGTTGTTACCACATGGAGACTTGTTGGTCATTGGAAGTTACCTTTAGCTATTAATTAGTCTATGACTCCGTCCAGGGCAAGAGATTGGAGTTAATAGAAACCTGTAACAACCTTGTTGTTATAAAACAGCCTTCTCTTTATCAAAACTAATTGGCAATATAGTAGCTGTGATTCAGCTGTGTAAGTGGGACAGCCCGGGTATTATGGAGAACCCACAGGCAGCGGCACCTGTTTCACGGCTGCACAATGTCTCCCTCTCTGAGGAGGGGAGCATTAAGGGTCAGTTTTCAGTCTGACCCAGAGCAAAAAGCCTGATATAGGTCCAAAAAATAAATGATGGACGAACAGTATTCAGCATTCCTCCAATAGTTTGGTCAGTAAACTTTAAAGTTCTATTGCAAACTGATGCTAAGGGCTCTAACGCGGAAACTTGCGAATGTCATCTCTAGTTTGCAGGTGGAGGAGTTTCCATGAGTTACCAATTCTTCAGTTATTGGTATCAACTCTCTATAGACTCTAGGGCATTCTATGGGTTAAAGAATGATTGAGCGAATATGCATAATCTGCATGCTCAACTTCAAGTTGATACACTATGATGGTGGCATATGTTAGTCAGATGGATGCAATCAAGTAAAACTATCCTGTCATGGTTTACCTAATGCATTTGCTGCTGGTGTATCATCAAGTACAGATCAATGACAACACTGATTGGGTGTTGGACCACACAGTATTTATAAAATTCTGGTTCGATGGAACACCAAATATCGATATGTTGTTTTCATGCTTACTCACCGGTTGCAAACATATGTGGCATAACAGTGATGACAGATACAGTCTCGCTACAAGCAGAAGGAATGGTCTTTTATGTCTTCCTCCATTTTGCCTCATCAGCTGGGAAATAAAGTCATCATGATCTCGCTTTAGGTTTTTTCTACTGTCTGACTGGCCCATGTGGCTTTGATTCCCACTTTGTCGGGAATGATGATACAACCTTATACAGTTGTTCTAAACAAGAACTTTGCTGGTTCAGCCTGTGGCTCGGGAAACGAGCCTTTGCATGATGACATCAATTTCTGACATTGCAGATTCTGAATGGACTGCCCCATACTGATCCAGCTATGTGTTCACTCCAGAGTGCTGGGATAGCACCAAAAAAGCAGTACATTTCCTCATCAGGAGATGGGAAGCATTTTGTTTAATGCTAAGGTTACATTTAATACGTTACAGACTACTGACGTCTTGGAGTTCATTCTTAAATAGTCTTTGACAATAATTGAGTTATTGGGCCATTAACTGTGCCCAACATGCCTTCCCATCATATTAGCTGCAGCAAACGGGACCCACTTTGTCGGGTCTCACCCCCGGATATCGAGTTTGTAAACGATACCTTTAACAAAAGTTCTCCCAGTACAAGTACAGGCAGTATGGAATATTGACATTGTGTTAACAATACTGCACCAGGGGGCTCCAGCTACATCCTTAGTCATGGCACTGATATCAGCGCAATGAGTGCAGACATTGCAAAAGGTGCGGCTATACAGGATGGAAATGGCTGCAAATGCCATTACGTTTTTTACATTTCTGATCTACACAAGCAGAGCAGACCAGGGGGACAGGGTTTATTTTGGCATACCCCACGGATTCACGTCTAGGTGTGAGGGCACGCTTGCTATATTATATCAAGGCCACCAGAACCCTAGCAGGTGTGGGATCAGCATTGTTTATTAGCCACAAACAACCACACAGAAAAATGTCGGTTCAGACTATTTTGAGGTGGCTAAAGCAGGTTCTGGGTTATGCAGGTATTAACACTGACAATTTTATGTCTCATTCCACCAGGGCGGCGTCAACATCGGCGGCCAAGGCAATGGATGTTCCCATCGACCATATCCTCGCGGCCGCAGGATGGTCACGGGAATTGTTTTTCACAAAAACGTTTTCCATAGGCCGATTGCCAACCCGGGGTTATTTGCCCATTCTGTTTTGCGTTCAGTTTCGCCTCCCCTGAGATAGAGGGGTTGCTATGGGTTTTCTAATTAAGAAATTTAAATCAATGTCATGCTTAATGCATTGTTGATTATTCACTCATCCTGAGTCAATCAATGCAGAGAGACGCCCGGATTTGAATCCACGGCATGAAATCACAGTGCTTTGAAATATTCATGTAGTCACTCACGTGACTCCGAAGTAAATAGTAAGATTAAACGAGAACTTACCAGTTTGACGTCTGATCTTTATTTTATGAGGAGTTATGATGAGGGATTACGTGCCCTCCCAGCCCTCTCTCATAAAGGTAATCTGGTAGTTCTAGGTTTCTGCTCTTACCATTATACTTAAATTACTGTTATCTGTGATTTCATACCGCTGCTTTGAAGATTGACGCGCATGCGGCCTAACAGGGTCCTCTTCACATAATCTCTCATCGTAACTCCTCATAAAATAAAGATCAAACTTCAAACTTGTAAGTTCTCGTTTAATCTTGCTATTTCTACTCTTTGCTTTCTGTCTGCCAACCAGTTCTCTATCCATGTCAATACCCTACCCCCAATAACATGTGCACTAATTTTGCACACTAATCTCTTGTGTGAGACATTGTCAAAGACTTTTTGAGTCCAGATACACCACATCCACTGGCTCTTCCTTATCCATTTTACTTGTTACATGGTAATTCAAGTTCACTGTACCTTAACTGGTACACGTGACAAAAAACTGACCTTTGAACCTTTGAACATTCTCAAAATATTCCAAATGATTAATCAAGCATGATTTCCCCTTCATAAATCTATGCTGACTGACCAATCCCATCATTGCTTTCCAAATTCGCTGCTGTAACATTTTTAAGAATCGACTCTAGCATCTTCCCCACAACCGATGTAAGGCTAACTGGTCTATAATTCCCCATTTTCTCTCTCCCTCCTTTCTTAAAAAATAGAGTTGCATTGGCTACCCTCCAGTCCACAGGTACTGCTCCAGAGTCGAGAGAACCTTGGAAAATGATCACTAATGCATCCACGATTTCGGGGGCCATCTCCTTGATACTCTGGGATGCAGAAAATCAGGCCCTGGGGATTAATCTGCGTTCAGTCCCTGCAGTTTACCCAACACCATTTCCTGACTGATGTGGATTCCCTTCATTTCCTTCCTCATCACTAGATCCTCGGTCCCCTAGTATTTCTGGGAGATTGTTTGTGTCTTCCATAGTGAAGACAGAACCAAAGTACTCGTTTAACTGTTCTGCCATTTATTTGCTATCCAATATAAATTCACCTGTCTCTGACTGTAAGGGACCTAGATTTGTTTTCACTGATCTTTTTACATACCTAAAGAAACTTTTACAGTCAGTTTTTATATTCCACGCAAGCTTTCTTTCATGATCTTTATTCCCCCACCCTCCTAATTATCCCCTTTGTCCTCCTCTGTTGCGTTCTAAATTTCTCCCAGTCCTCTGGTTTGCCGCTTCTTCTGGCCAATTTATATGCTTCTTCCTTGGATTTAACACTTTCGTTAGCCACGGTTGAGCCGCCTTCCCAGTTTTTTTTTTCGTCAGACATGGATGAATATGTTTGGAGTTCATCCGTGCGGCCTTTAAATCACCGCCAGTGCATCTCTGCTGTCATCCCTTACGTATAATTTTCCAGTCTATCCTAGCCAATCCCTGCCTCATACCTTCAACGTTTCCTGCACGGATACACGTCCATGTTGTTGACTCCACTCCCCACTTTTTAGTTTACATCCACCCATGTAGCACGAGAAAACCTGCCTGCCAGAATGTCGATCCCCTCCTATTAAGGTGCAACCTGTCCCTTTTGTACAGGTCACCCCTGCCCCAGAAGAGATTCCAGTGGTCTAGAAATTTAAATTCCTGCCCCCTGCACCAACTTCTCAGCCGCACATTCAGATCCCCTATCTCCCTGTTCCTACCTCACTAGCACGAGGTACTGGAAGGAACCCAGAGATAACTACCCTAGAATTCCTGCTTTTCAGCCTCCTACCTAGTTCTCTGTACTCACGTTGCAGAACCTCCTTCTTCTTCTTACCCACGTCATTTGTGCCTACATGCACAACTGCTTCCGGCTGCTCCCCTTCCCTCTTGAGGATGTTCTGAAGTCGGTCTGAGATGTCTTGGACCCTGGCACAGTGAGGCAACATTGCATCCTCGAGTTTCGCCTGTAGCCACAGAATACCATGTCCGTACTGGGACAATGGAGTCACCCATCACTGTGGCTCTGCCTGACGTGGGTCTCGCCAGTCGAGACTCAGTGCAAGGATTCGAGTCACAGACCTGTCCGCCGCTTGGACTGAAAGCGTCGTTAGCCCCGACAGCTCCCAAGAGTACCGAAAGGCTCGGTGCAGGGACCGCAGCTATTTACAATATACATCAATGATTTAGATGAAGGGATTCAAAGTATCATTAGCAAATGTGCAGATGACACAAAGCTGGGTGGGAGTGTGAACTTTGAGGAGGATGCTATGAGAATGCAGGGTGACTTGGACAAGTTGGATGAGTGGGCAGATGCATGGCAGATGCAGTTTAATGTGGATATATGTGCTTATCCACTTTAGTAGCAAAAGCAGGAAGGTAGATTACTATCTAAATGGTGTCAAGTTGGGGAAAAAGGGAAGTATAACGGGATCTGGGGGTCCTTGTTCATCAGTCAATGACAGTTGGCATGCCTTTATAACAAGAGGAGTTGAGTATAGGAGCAAAGAGGTCCTCCTGCAGTTGTATAGGGCCCTAGTGAGACCACCCCTGGAGTATTGTGTGCAGTTTTTGTCCCCTAATTTGCGGAAGGACATTCTTGCGATTGAGGGAGTGCAGCGTAGGTTTACAAGGTTAATTCCCGGGATGGCGGAACTGTCATATGCTGAGAGAATGGAGCAGCTGGGCTTGTATACTCTGGAGTTTAGAAGGATGAGAGGGGATCTTATTGAAACATACAAGATTATTAAGTGTTTGGACATGCTAGAGGCAGGAAACATGTTCGCGTTCACTGCGGCACTGCCTGACGTGGGTCTCGCCGATCAAGTCTCAGCGCTAGGATTCGAGTCACAGACCTGTACCCCCTCTCGGACTGAAACCGTCATCAGCCCCGACAGCTCCCAAGAGTACCGCAAGGCTCGGTGCAGGGACCGCAGCTATTTACAATATACATCAATGATTTAAATGATAAGCCATTTAGAACGGAGACGAGGAAACACTTTTTCTCACAGAGAGTTGTGAGTCTGTGGAATTCTCTGCCACAGAGGGTGGTGGGGCCTGGTTCTGGATACTTTCAAGAGAGAGCTAGATAGGGCTCTTAAAGATAGCAGAGTCAGGGGATATGGGGAGAAGGTAGGAACGGGGTACTGATTGGGGATGATCAACCATGGTCACAATGGAATTCAGCGCTGCGCCACTGCTGAAGCACCAGCCGGTCTCCGGTAAGAAAGGCCTTGCCAATCCAGTTGGTAGATCGCGACATTGGGGGGGGGGGGGGAAGATGCGACTCAGAGAAAAGACGCATCCAAGACCAGGTAGTGACCGGGAAACGGTTTCCCCCCCCCCCCCCCCCCCCCCCCCCCCCCCCCCCCCCCCCCCCCACTTGCCCCGCATAAAAAAAGACTAGGAAACCTTTAAAACATACTTTGTGACACACAAAAAAAAAATTAATAGGGTGAAAGGAAGGACAACTGCTGGCGAGGCTGCCACACTCAATGGCGCTACCCGATTCTGCATCCCAGTTCCCATTCACATACTGACCTTTTAATCCTGGACCACCTACATTGCCAGAGAGAGGCCACACACAAACTGGAGGAACAGCATTTTATTTTCCGCTTGGATAGCTTAAAACCTAGGTATGAAAACTACATTCTCCAATTTTAGGTAACTATCCTATAAACAACCCCTGCCTTCCCACACTTCCCCCCCTCCCCCCCCACACACACTTTTCCCCATATCTCATCTCTGTGCCCCACCTGGACGCACACCCATTCCTCCCTTTCCCCCTATTCCCTTCCACCCATATTCCTTCCTCTGGCCTCACATTTCACACCTCTTCTATCCTTTATCTCCTCATCTCACACATTTGTCTTTTCATCTCTGGCCTTTGTCCAACCATTGTCCCCTCCTGATACAGGCCTATCACTTGCCAGGCTTTTTCCCATCCCCACTTCTCATCCAGTCACAACCACCCCCCGTCCCCCCGCCAACTACAATCAGTCGGAAGAAGGATCGCAACCTGAAATGTTGCTTATTCATGTTCTCCAGAAGTGCTGTACGATCACACTGAGTTACTCCAGCACTTTGTGTCTTTTTTGGTAAACCATTATCTGCAGTTCCTTGCATCTTACATTGAATAAGAATAATGTATGGATAAGTATAAGTCTGCATGAACAAGATGGACAAACGTGTCTATTTCTGGTTTAAATGGCACTTTGAATCTTTGCTTTTATGATTATTTCATCGAAATTAAACATAGTAATGAAATAAATTGCACTACATATTTCAAATGAAAATTCATATATTTTTATATAAGATTAACGAATACTCAAAAGTGAGGAAGTGATTTTTTTTCTTTCTGTTTTAGTTCATTTTTGTGCTGTTTTGTTGGTTTGTATTCATGTTTTATTGATGTTTTGATTATTGGAAAAGCTCCGGTTAAGCAATACAACAACTTCCAGTCATATAAAGCATAACTGTTAATGGTAACAAGTGCACCATCTGTCAGGTCACCACCTTCACAGACGGTGGAAGCATTGGCCAAACCATCATACACATAAATAGGATTGGTTTGTATTTTGAAAATTATATACAAGCAGGATTCTTAAAACAAAATTACTGAACATCTAAATTCCTCAGTGCTGACATGCATCATGGCATGGAGATTATTGATGAAACAGGTAAGCCGTCAAAGGAGATTCTACATCTGATTTTATTGATTAAAATCCAAAGAAAAATCATGCCAACATGTTTTTTTTTTAGGCCTCTTGAAGTCTGTTTAATGACCATTTATGAGGCCACAAAATATCTGGAGAAGCTAGTTAGACCGGGTGTGGCATGCATGCTAACTAGCTTTGGAATTAGGACTATGATCCTTACATATACCTCTGTAAATTAGCTCCATATTTAATTTAGGCATCTGCCACAGGGCCAGGTCTGACTGTTAAAGGCAGAGATTAATTGGCTGTCACTCTGATAAATTTGTCTAAAGAATAGGTGAAAGGAGTACAAATTGCTGTGGACAGCATTTGTCCTCTTCTTCTTTGCCAATCCATTTTCGGTGCCTTATCTAATCAGAAAGTTACCCGAGTCATACAGAAAAGAACAGGCCAGACTGATCTGCAAAGCTGCCAGGACAATGGCCTTTGTGGTCAGGCCAAGAATCCTGCACTTTCAATAACTGAGTTCAAAATGGCATCATAAACTGGTAACTCAGTATACTGTCTCTGTGCACTTCTGCTATACACTTGTAATGTATCTGAGAGGCTTATCTAAGAGGTATGTAAGTGTTTATGTGTAGCGATACTTGTGTATGATACTGTATACAAAAATGAATTTCACTGTACCTCGGTATATAGAAACATAGAAACAAAGAAAATAGGTGCAAGTGGAGGCCATTCGGCCCTTCGAGCCAGCACAGCCATTCATTGTGATCATGGTTGATCGTCCCCAATCAATAACCCGTGTCTGTCTTCTCCCCATATCCCTTAGTTCCACCAGCCCTAAGAGCTCTAACTCTCTCTTAAATCCATCCAGTGACTTGGCCTCTACTGCTCTCTGTGGCAGGGAATTCCACAAATTCACAACTCTCTGGGTGCCCCTGGTGGTCTAGCTATATTTAGCTATATTATACTGCACCTGCCATGCATCTGCCCACTCACTCAACCTGTCCAGGTCACCCTGCAACCTCCTAACATCCTCTTCACAGTTCACACTGCCACCCAACTTTGTGTCCTTGTGCTCCAAATTCCCTCTTCCAAATCATTAATATATATGGTAAACAGTTACGGCCCCAACACTGAGCCTTGTGGCACTCCACTCGCCACAGCCTGCCATTTTGAAAAGGTCCCGTTCACTCCTACTCTTTGTTTCCTGTCTGCCAACCAATTTTCTATCCATGTTGTAAATAAGCAAACTGTACAATCTGGAGTTCAAGATCATCTTTAAACAGTACCCATATTATAGTGGTACAGCAGGTTGTTAGTTGTTAGTTCATCGTTACCGCTTCCAAGACTGACCAGTGTAGGAAGTGGGTGTTAGTATGAATCATACAGTAAGGTGCGGTTAGTGATGCTACATCTACTATGATTGGTTCACATGCAATAACTAATCTACATCCTTCCCAGTAACGAGCGAATATAGTTAAACACACATGCAGCTTAGAATTCAAACATACTCGCCAAGCCCTCTCCCCCTTCGCCAGAAAAGTTAGAAGGAGGCCGTGAACCCAGAAGTGAGAAAGCAGCAGGGGACACTCGAGGTGACCGACAGGGGGAGCATGCGGTAGAGGTAGTATTGTCGTTGGTCATAGCTGTTGGTCGTGGTGGGGTAAGGGACATGTTGGAACTAGTGGTGGCCACGGCAGCAGGCGGCTGGAACAGTAGAGGTGGAGCGAAATAATCGGCTGGCGGTGGACGTGGTTCCTTCACAGCTAGCAGGTTTAGGCGGCTCCGACGGTACAAGGCACCATCGATGTCAACAAGGTAGGATTGGGGTTCTTTGGACGGGCCAACAACGCAACCTAGACGGGAATGTCCCATTGTAGTTTGCAAACAGGCGACTTGGCCCGGTAGTAGTGGTTTGCTGGACTTGTCATGTGATCATTTCTGGATGTCGTGTTTCTCCTGCATGTGCTTCTGGATCGTGGCTGGCTTCAGCACCTGTGGTACCAGCCTCTGCTGGGCAATTGGTATCGGTGGTCTTGTTGTTCTGGACATCAGGCGTTGGGCTGGTCAGCCCAGGACCCCAGCTCTAGCGATGTTTCTGAGGTTTAAAAGGTCGAGGTACACATCTACATGGTAGATGGTAGGGAATTGAGGAATGCTGTGGAACAGAGGGATCTAGGAATAACTGTGCATAGTTCCCTGAAGGTGGAATCGCATGTAGATAGGGTGGTAAAGAAAGCCTTTGGTGTGCTGGCCTTTATAAATCAGAGCATTGAATATAGGAGTAGGGAAGTAATGTTAAAATTGTACAAGGCATTGGTAAGACCAATTCTGGAGTATGGTGTACAATTTTGGTCGCCTAGTTATAGGAAGGATGTCAACAAAATAGAGAGAGTACAGAGGAGATTTACTAGAATGTTGCCAGGGTTCCAGCAACTCTGTTACAGAGAAAGGTTGAACAAGTTAGGTCTTTATTCTTTGGAGCGCGGAAAGTTAAGGGGGGACTTGATTGAGGTCTTTAAAATCCAACAACGATGAAAGGGATAGACAGAGTTGACGTGGATACGTTTTTCCCATTGAGGGTAGGGAAGATTCAAACAAGAGGGCATGACATGAGAATTAAGGGACAGAAGTTTAGGGGTAACGTGAGGGGGAACTTCTTTACTCAGAGGGTGGTGGCTGTGTGGAATGAGCTTCCAGCAGAAGTGGTGGAGGCAGGATCGATTTTAACATTTAAGAGTAAAGTGGATAGGTATATGGACGAGAAGGGAATGGAGGGGTATGGTCTGAGTGCAGGTAGATGGGACTAGGAGAAAACAAATGGTCGGCACGGACTGGAAGGGCCGAGAGGGCCTGTTTCCGTGCTGTAATTGTTATATGGTTATATGGTTATCTGACTTGGCTAGGTGGGCGCATTTCATTAGCTGTTTTGCGCTTCTGACGGCCCGTTCACGGAGCCCGTAACTTGGGGATATTCGGTGCTGCTCATGACATTGTGAAAATTCCATTGGTTAGCAAAGTGTTTGAAGGCATGACTGGTAAACTGTCTTCCGTTTTCGGTCTGCAAGCGGACGTGGAGACGTGTCTCTGTAGCTTTTGAATGACCATTTCTGATGTGATAGAAGGCAGTAAATCAAGTTCAAACCAGTTAGAGTAGGAGTCGACACCCTACCCCCAATACCATGTGCTCTAATTTTAGTCACCAGTCTCCCGTGCGGGACCTTATCAAAGACTTTCTGAAAGTCTAGATACACTACATCCACTGGCATCCCTTCATCCATTTTACTTGTCACATCCTCAAATATTTCCAGAAGATTAGTCAAGCATGATTTCCCTTTCATAAAGCCATGTTGACTTGGACTAATCCTTTTACTGCTATCCATATGCCCCATTATTACATCTTTAATAATTGACTCCAGCATCTTTCCCACCACCGAAGTCAGGCTAACTGGTCTGTAATTCCCCGTTTTCTCTCTCGCTCCTTTCTTGAAAAGTGGGAAAATGTTAGCTATCCTCCAATCCACAGGAACTGATCCTGAATCTATTGAACATTGGAAAATGATCACCAATGCGTCCACTATTTCTAGAGCCACCTCCCTGAGGTCCCTGGGATGCAGACCATCAGTCCCAGGGGATTTATCATCCTTCAGTCCCATTAGCCTACCCAATACTATTTCTCGCCTAATGAAAATTTCTTTCAGTTCCTCTACCCCCTTAGATCCTCTGTCCTCCAGTACATCTGGGAGATTGTCTGCGTCTTCCTTAGTGAAGACAGATCCGAAGTACCTATTCAACTCTTATGCCATTTCCTTGTTGCCCATACTAATTTCACCTCTGTCTGCCTTCAAGGGACCCACATTTGACTTTGCTACTCTTTTTCCCTTAACATATCTAAAGAAGCTTTTACTGTCCTTCTTTATATTCTTGGCCAGCTTCCCTTCATACTTCATCTTTTCAGCCGTATTGCCCGTTTTGTTTCCTTCTGTTGTCCTATGAAAATTTCCCAATCCTCTGGCTTCCAGCTACTCTTTGATGTGTTATACATCTTTTCTTTTAGTTTTATTCTATCCCTAACTTCTCTTGTCAGCCACAGTAGCCTCCTACTCCCCTTAGAATCTTTCTTCCTTTTTGGAATGAAATGATCATGCGTCTTCCGGATTATGCCCAGAAATTCCTGCCATTGCTGTTCTACCGTCATTCCTGCTAGGATCCCTTTCCAGTCTACCTTGGCCAGCTCCCCTCTCATGCCTTCATAGTCCCCTTTGTTCAACTGCATCACTGACACTTCCGATTGAACCTTCTCCTTCTCAAATTGCAGATTTTATTTCAGTCACGTGAGTGACTACGTGAAGTAGCCCGCCAGCCTGCATGCGCGTCAATACATCTAACGCATGGCGTATGACTGGCTTGGAGGAGGGTCGTTCCTCTAACGTTTAGTTTAAAAACCTCAAAGGTAAGTTTTCAACTTACTCTGAGGTCGTTTTGTTTCATGTATCTTTTTACAGTGGTCTCCAACGAATTATGGATAAATCCAAGGCCAACAAATCCAGACGGGCTGCGGGGCAACTGGCTACGGGGGACCGCGGGAGTGCGGGTAGCCGGCGGCCGTCTGTTTCGCCTTCAGAGTCGCTGTGCGGCCGTCTGTTTCGCCTTCAACCCTAAAGGGGTAAAGCCAAACGCAAGTCTGATAGGCCTGTATACTTGGATGAGTCAGGCCAGGCGGATTTCCCTCCTACACCTATGGGTAACGTCTTCGGGCATTTATCCAATATGGAGCACCTCAATGAGAGAGGATGCTCACTCACAATATGCTCCGTGATATGGAGGCATATCAACGCAGGTCTCCCTTCATGCCTGCGGCAGCGCCTGGTGAGGGGAGTGTCAGGGGTCAGTACATGACTGGCTCCGAATACGGATGTATGTCAGAAGGACATACTGGGATGCATGAGATGCGTGAGGCTCACACACAAGAGTTGCCTGCCCTGGCATCCAGATTTGTGATACCTTCGCAAACAGGTGAACCTCTTCAAGAAGAACTGGCCTCTAGCATCAAGTATCTCACTTCGCATCAACTGCAAGAACAAATCATGGTTGAAATGGCTACGAAGTACCACACGCCGGCGAATTGTGCATCTTCAAAAGTGCCGGCGGTCAACACTTCCATTTGGGGTTACATTGGAGGTGGCATCAAGGTGCAGGAGATGAAGCTCCAGCTGATTCTAAAATTACTGGCTTCAGGCATCACGGCTTTTGCCAGATCAGTAGATGGTGGGCCACTATCGGACATCCAGCAAGATGCCCTGGCGTTAATGTGCAATGCACATTTCAAAATGAACTGTTTCCACAAAAACGCCATCAAGCCTGCATTAAACGAGAAGTTTGCAGGTCTGTGTAATTCCAGTGCCACCTAATCTCCTGTTCGGGGAAGACCTGCTGAAACAAGTGAAAGACCTACATGACGAAGCCAAAGCTGTAGGTTTAATCAAAGCATCTGCTACGGGCAAGTCTTCACTGTTTCGGCGTCAGCACCCCTACGCCTCCACTAGCAATAAGAGGTTTGCTGAAGCTAGTGGCAGCCCTAAAGTTGATCTTCCCGAGCATTAAGTCTTTTTTAGGCCAAGGCCCTGCCCGACCGTCATGGAAAATGTGCAATCCTCGCACCCCAGCAGTTAAATCCTCCAAAACCAAGACGACGGAAACAAAACTCGTATTAGGCCTTGTTGGGCCTGCTATCAGACCACCGGTAACCATGGAGGTAGGTGGGTTTGGTTCTTTCTGGAACATGGGGTGTGTGGACCAGTTACAAGTTGGTGGTAGATTACACTTGTTTTTGCATGAAGAGCGGTGGATAACCTCAGACCCATTTATACTGCACAGTATAAAGGGGTTCAAAATTGAATTTTTACCTAACTCATTGCCACCCACACAACATACGCCAAGTCGGTTGTTTATTCATTCCAAACAAGAGGGTTTGGATATACAAACAGAAATTCATACATCACACAAAAAAGGGGTAATTGAGAGATCAAGTCATGAAAGTCATCAATATATTCTCTAGGCAAAAGAAAGATGGGGGATGTCAGATCATCCTTGATTTAACACAACTTAACTCATACGTGCAGCATAGACATTTTAAAATGGAGAACTTCTTTACTGCTAAACAACTAATTTCTAAAGGATGTTTTTTGGCATGTATCAATCTCAAAGATGCATATTATTCAGTTCCAATTCACAAGGATCACCGGAGATATTTGAAATTTAGTTGGATGGGGCAGCTATGGCAGTTTAAAGGATTGCCTAATAGATTAACTTCAGCTCCCAGGTTATTTACCAAATTACTGAAGCCTGTGCTCGGCCTGCTCAGAGCTCAAGAGCACATTGTTATGGTCTATTTGGATGATATTTTAATTGTAGGAAAAATGCTGCATTTGGCTACTATAGCTGTTTCAGCCATGAAACTCATATTTTAGAAATTGGGGTTTCTCATCCATCCAATTAAATCCAGGTTGAAACTGACTAGGGCTATTGATTATTTAGGATTTACTATTAACTCTATAGAAATGTCTGTGACTCTGCCCTGGGGCAAGAGATTAGAATTAATAGAAGCCTGTGACAACCTTGTTGTTATGGAGCTGTCATCTATTCGCCAGGTGGCTAGTGTAATTGGCAAAATGGTGGCTACTTTTCCACCTGCCCAATTTGGGCCCTTGCATTATCAAACTTTGCAGCGCGCAAAGGAGCAAGCACTTAAGTCCCATTTATGTCATTTTAACAGACCTATGCTATTATCAGCTGAAGCTATATCAGAGTTTCAATGGTGGATGACCAATATTCAGTATTGTGCCAGTGACATTTTGATCAGTAAACCTTTAGTTATACCACAAACTGATGCAAGTGCACAAGGATGGGGAGCTACTAATACCATCTCTAGTTGCGGTGGCAGATGGGATATGCACGAGTTACCATTTATCCATCTATATGGTATCAACTACCTGGAGATGCTCGGGGCATTCTATGGGTTGAAGGATTACTGTGGGAATATGCATAATCTGCATGTTAAACTGCAAATTGATAACACTGCAGCGGTGGCATATATTAATCACATGGGTGGAATCAAGTCAGTATCCTGTGATAGTTTAGCTAACCTTATTTGGAGCTGGTGTATTGAAAGAAGGATTTGGATCTCAGCTACCTACTTGCCAGGTAGGTTTAACATGGTAGCGGACACTAGGTCACATAAATTTAATGATAACATGGAATGGATGCTAGATCACAAAGCATTTAATTACGTTATTGCTCGATATAGAAGATGAAAGAGTGGTTTTATGTAAATTCAAATATAACTTATAATACGGCACGTATAGCTGATGTCTTAGAGTTTCTTTCAATGCTATTTTTTGATAAAAGATTAAGTTATAGTGCCATCAACAATGCCAAAAGCGCCTTATCATCGTACTTGCTGCTGGGATCGGGACACCACTCTGTTGGGTCTCACCCTTTGATATCCAAATTCATGAGGGGCATCTTTAACATAAATCCTCCCAGGCCCAGGTACACGGAAGTATGGGACATTAACGTTGTGTTAACACTGCTTCGCGGTTGGCTTAAGAAAGTCTTCTTAAACACTGCATCTTTATCTTTGGTCCGGCTCACCTATAATGCTCATGGCGCTAGTTTCAGCGCAACGTGTCCAGTCTTTGCATAAGCTAAGGCTGGACAGGACGGTTATGTCTGAATAAGATAACATTCTATATAAATGAATGTTATACCAATATAAATGAATGCTATACCAATAAGATAACATTCTATATAAATGAGTCAATTAAGCAAAGTAGACCGGGTGTGTTAGGTCTGAAGCTGGAGTTTTTGGCAAATCCAACGGATCGTAGATTATGTGTTGTCACATATATTCATAATATATAAAGACTACGAAGAAACTTGAGGCACTGAACTGGCTATGTTCATCAGTCATAGGAAACCACACAAGAGGATATCGGTGCAGACCATCTCTAGGTGGTCCTTGACACATGTATAAGCTTTCGCAGGAGTGGACACTGATGTTTTTAAATCTCACTCCACCAGGGCTGCATCAACATTAGCAGCGAGGTTCATGGAGGTTCCGCTGGACCGCATCCTAGCGACAGCAGGATGGTCGAATGAGCAGACTTTCCAAGCCTTTTACAATAAGCCTATTGCCAACACAAATTTGAGTTATTTTAAATATTTTTTTCTTTTCCCGGATGTAAGGGACTACCATTATTATTACTTTCATTAAAAGCATCAGCATGTTTTTAATCTCTATCATGTCTGAATACACTATCTTTTCAACCATATCTTGTCAATTGATGCAGTGTGTTTGCATGGACTCGGGTTCACGGCATGAAATCACAGAGCTTTGAAATCTTCACGTAGTCACTCACGTGACTTCGAAATAAAATAGAAAGATTAAACGAGAACTTACCTTTTGAGGTTTGATCTTTATTTTATGAGAAGTTGCGATGAGGGATTATGTGCCCTCCACTCCCAACCCTATTCTCATAAAGATCATTCGGTAGTTCTAGTTTCTTAAATCTTCCTATAGTTAGGTCAGCGATTGTTCTGTAATTTCATAGGGCTGCTTTAAAGGTTGACACGCATGCGGGCTGGCGGGCTTATTCACGTAATCCCTCATCGCAACTTCTCATAAAATAAAGGTCAAACCTCAAACGGTAAGTTCTCGTTTAATCTTTCTATTAAAGCTAATCATATTATTATCACTACCTCCTTTACCTCGAGTTCTCTTATCATATCTGGTTCATTGGACAACACTAAATACAGAATTGCCTTTTCTCTGGTCAACTCTATTACAAGCTGCTCTAAGAATCCATCTCGGAGGCATTCTACAAACTCTCTTTCTTGGGGTCCTGAACCAACCTGATTTTCCCAGTCTACCTGCATATTGAAATCCCCCATCACCACAGTGGCATTACCTTTGCTACATGCCAGTTTTAATTCCTGCTGCAACTTGCACCCTACATCCGGGCTACTATTTGGGGGTCTGTAGATAACACCAATTAGTGTCTTCTTGCCTTTACAATTCCTCAACTCAATCCACAGTGACTCCACCTCATCAGTCCCTATGTCTTCCCTCGCAAGGGACTGAATTCCATCCCTCACCAGCAGAGCTACCCCCCCCCCCCCCTCCTCTGCCCATTTGCCTGTCCTTTCTATAGGATGTATAACCCTGAATATTAAGTTCCCAGGCCCGATCCTCCTGCAGCCACGTCTCAGTAATCCCCACAATGTCATATCTACCAACCTCTAAATGAGCCTCAAGCTCATCTACTAAGGGTCTCGACCCGAAACGTCGCCTAGGAAGAAGGGTCTCGACCCGAAATGTCGCCTTTCTCCTTCGCTCCTTAGATGCTGCTGCAGCCGCTGAGTTTCTCCAGCCTTTTGTGTACCCTCTACTTTACTTCTTATACTTTGCGCATTCATATACAATACTTTTAATTCCTTATGCATCTCACCTTTCACATCGATCCCTATTACACTTGGCCATACTCTCCTATCCCTTGTGAGCTTTCTTTCCCGTTAATTCTGGTGTCATTAACTATCTCTTTCCCTTTAACTCTGTCCTTGACAATCCCATTTGACACCCCACCCCCCTTATTCAGTTTAAAACCACCCGTGTAGCAGTGGCAAACCTGCCTGCCAGAATGCTGGTCCCATGATCCGTCCCTTTTGTCTCCCCCTTACTCCCAAACAGATCCCAGTGGTCTAAGAATCCAAATCCCTGCCCCCTCCACCAGTTCCTCAGCCACACACTCATGTCCTGTATCTCCCCATTCGTGCTCTCGCCAGCACGAGGAGCTGGAAGCAAACCGGAGATACCCACCCTGGAGGTTCGGCTTTTCAGCATTTTCCGAGCTCTCTAAAGTCACGCTGCAGAATATTCATCCCCTTCTTTCCGACATCATTTGTGCCATCATGCACTACCACTTCTGGCTGTTCACCTTCGCCCTTGAGGCTTTTCTGCACTCTGTCCGTGACATCCTAGATCCTGGCACCAGGGAGGCAGCAGACCATCCTCGAATCCCGTCTGTTGCTGCAGAAACCCCTGTCCGTACCTCTCACAATGGAGTCTCCAACTACCATGGTATTGCCTGACGTCAGCCTCTTTGGTTTTGGCTCAACAGCCCATTTTGCTTTGCAAGCCAGTCCGCCGCTCAGTGCGTTAATGTCTTCTGTCCCGACAGCTCCTAAGTGGGTGATCCTATTCTCAAGACGTACAACACCGGGGACCTTTGCATTTCATGTTTCCCTCCCTTTCTCACTGTCACCCACCTTCTCCCTTCCAGTACCTTAGGTGTAACAATCTTACTGTAGGACTTGTCGAGACATGTGACAATAAAGTACCATTGAACCATTGAAATAGCTATGCAAGATCTATGTATGCTGAAACTGCGGTTCGGGTAATCTTATGGACATAAGATGCCCCTTTCTGAGGGGCATGAGTGAAAATGATCTTTACAGTTATGGTACACTGAGTGAGGAGATACTTGCTCCTTTTTGGATCATCTCTCCCTTATATTCATTTTTGTATGCATTACCTGATCAAGAGCGGAAGGTTTGAATAAATACTTTATTGTCTCATGTGACAAGTCACAGTGATATTCTTTGTTTTGCATACCCAAGGTACACAAAGAGTGGTTTTTAAGCAATGGTCTGTGTTCTATGCTTATGCTAAGTGTTCAGAGTACTATGTTTACATATTCTGTTGTGCTGCTGCAAGTAAGAATTTCATTGTTCTATCTGGAACATATGACAATAAAACACTCTTGACTCTTGTGTTCATATTATGGGTTTTAAAGATCAATAATAAGCATTCTCAGTTGCTTACTCCATCTTCCCACTCTTTCATCTTGACAATGCGCATAATCCTTAAGTCTCAGAAGTGGAGACTTTTCAATTGTGACAGAATTCCGTTTGCCATATCTTGGTCGAGTGACACGACTAGGGACAATTAGTGTCCCAATAGAGGCGGTTTTGTGACGTGGGCACGTGCCTCTTTAAACTTCTCTGACAACATGTCAAGAACGGCTCACGTATAATTCTCTCTACGTGATGTGCTTCTTGCATTCTGCAATTATCTGAAGCGACGGGAAGTCACAGGCAAGTTGGAGAGTGGAACTCAGAAAACCGAACCACAAACTGAAATCCTCAAGCAAAGCATGAAATGCTGGAGGAACTCAGCATGCCAGGCAGCATCGGTGGCGAGAATGGACGGGCGATGTTTTGGGTTGGGGCCTCTCTTCAGACTGTAAGATCTGTCCCTACACCTCCTCCCTCACCTCTATCCAGGATCGTAGATAGAGTGGATGTGCAGAGGATGAATCCAGTAGTGGGAGAGTCTAGGACCAGAGAGCATAAGCTCTGAATAAAAGGATGTACTTTTAGAATGGTGATGAGGAGGATTTGTTTAGCCAGAGAGTGGTGAATCTGTGGAATTCATTGGACTTTGTTAAAGGAGCTGAAGTGCTACAATGCTGAGATCTATATTCTGCACTCTGTATCTTCCCATTCCCCTTGGTTCTACCTATTGTGCTTGAGTTTGACTTGATTGTACTAATGCGTAGTATTATCTGATCTGATTGGAGAGCATGCAAAACAAAGCCTTTCACTTTACCTTGGTATGCGTGACAATAATAAACCTAAAACTGAACTTTTATTACACCCAAAACAATTGCTGGAGCAACTCAACAGGTCAGGCAACATGTTGTTAAAAGAAGGAACTGCGGATGCTGGAGAATCGAGAATCGAGGTCAGGCAACATCACTGGAGAACTTGGATTGGTGATGTTTCGGGTTGGGACACTTCTTCAGACTGATTGTGGTGGGGGGACTTAGTAACATGGTATAACTTCAGCGAGAGGCGTCAGCAAGACAAGCAGTGCAAGACCTAATTCATGAAACGTGGTGGAGCACATGCTGAGTATAAAAGTTGGGAGGTCATGTTGCAGTTGTGTAAGACATTGGTGAGTATTGTATTATGTTCTGGGCACTGTCTTATAGGAAAGATGTTGTCAAGCTGGAAAGGGTGCAGAGAAGATTTATGAGGATGTTGCCAGGATTAGAGGGACTGAGCTTTAAGCAGAGGTTGAGTAGGCTGGAACTCTATTCCTTGGAGTGCAGGAGGATGAGGGGTGATCTTATAGAGGTGTATAAGAGCATGAGAGGAATAGATCAAGTAGATGCACAGAGTCTCTTGCCCAGAGCAGGTGAATCGAGGACCAGAAGACAGGTTTAAGGTGAAGGGGAAAAGATTTAATAGGAATCTGAGGGGTAATTTTTTCACACAAAGGGTGGTAAGTGTATAGAACAAGCTGCCAGAGGAGGTAGTTGAGGCAGAGACTATCACAACATTTAAGAAGCAGTTAGATGGCTACATGGATAGGACAGGTTTGGAGGGATATGGACCAAATACTGGCAGATGGGGCTAGTGTAGCTGGGACATGATGGCCATTGTGGGCAAGTTGAGCTGACGGGCCTGTTTCCACACTGTGTCACTCTATGACTGTATGACTTCAGTCAACAACAACAGTGCTGTAGTGGAAACGAGTGAGAGCTTCACCACAATCCCCCACCACAAGCAATCTGATGGGTCCCAACCTGAAACATCACCTATCCATGTTTTCCAAAGATGCTGTCTGGCCCTCTGAGTTATTCCTGCAATTTGTGTTTTCTTTTCATAAACCAGCATCTACAGTTCTTTGCTTTTCCTTTTGTTACACCTATTTGTTAAATAAATGGGAGAATGATTTTCTAAATAACAGGGATTCAAGTAACTATAGCAGAGAAAGAATAACAGAGATGAAAGATTACAAAGAAGTGCTGATCGCTAATAAATTATTTCAAAAGTGTGAAACCCACACGTAACGATTGGGTTGCCTACTTTAAAAAGGCTGCAAGTGCCGTGAGCCAGTGAAAGACTTTGGGTTCTCCCGGAGTGTTTCCCACTGCATGCTGTAAAGGCCTTGAATAAACAGATTTGTTCAAGAAACTCACTACTGCTCGACGAGATATGCTGTCCTGATCTTCAGCAGTAGTTAAGAGGGCGACTGAGCCCCATGTGAATGGCAGATTCAGGGTACATGTCAACCAGCCAATTTCCTACAACCACTGGTACTCTGAGCAGGGTACTGTGCAGGATGACCGTCAACAAGGTGGCTCCTCATCAGGTAAATATGTTTCATCTTACCACTCGTAGTTAGAAGAGTAAATCAATATTGTTGTCAGTCGGCCGTAACCTCTACTAAAATAAAAAGTTGGAGGAAAAAGAAAGAGGTGTATAGATATTGGTATAATGAAGAGTATGGGCTACACCGATCCTATGAAAAGGATGTAAAGAAATTATCCACTGTCGTTGTCCCAGCAGCTCCATTTTGTACATTAGTCAGGAAGACAGAGGGACAGACTACACAGACAGACTATGAGGAACCTTTGACAGCCTCAAAGAAACAGGTGATTTTAAAAGAAATACTTGTCCTAATGAGAAAAAAAAAGCAGGAATCAGGTATTTTGGGATGTCAACTGAGGTATAGGAGGCTCAGGTGTCAGCAGTAGTGTGGGGAAACGAGGGAACAGTAAAGGAAGAGAAACCAGAGGGTATGTATTTAAAATGTGGGAAACCGAGTCACTTTACTGGGGAATGTAGGTCACCGCGACAGCAACCAAGGAAAGGAACAGGATGTCTCACAGTTTTTAAATGTGGTGGAAATTGGAAGCTGTTAGAGTCTGGGTTGATAGGGGATGTTAATGTATGTCTTTTCATGAACAATAACTTCCAGCAATCTTGTGTATCAAAGCCATTAGAGTTTCAATGATTTCCTTGAAGTGTGTGCAATTGTGTTTTACTCTTGTCTGAGTGGAAATTGCATTGTGATTTAAGTGTGTGAATGCTCTGTGAATTTCAGCATATTGCATGAGGTGTGGAAAATTGTGAGTTAGTTTTAATTTATAGTAAGTAGCAGCATAAAGTATGTGGCTGCAGAGGTTGTTACTTGTTAGTTAAATCTGTTCTGGAGAATATTGGATTAATCCTATGGAACAGATGGATGAGGATGTACCGAATGATTCTGTTCCTCTATGTGATATACATTTGCAGTACAGTACCTCTTGTGTCTAAGAGGCAGTGACACTTTAAGAAGTAGTGTGAGTTGTATGAGTGGGTCCCCTCCAGCTCATTCATCTTTTATTCTTTGGACTACACGGTTGAAACTTTCAGTCTGGAAACTAACTGTTTATTCTTTGTTTATTTTTCAGAATAAATGTCCACAACAATCTTACATTAATTAAATAATGTAGCGGCGCAGCGATAGAGTTAATGCTTTACAGCACCAGAGACCCGGGTTCGATCCTCACTACGGGTGCTGTCTGTATGGAGTTTATACATTCTCGCTGTGACCGCCCGGATTTTCTCCATGTGATCCGGTTTCCCCCCACATTCCAAAGACTTGCCAGTTTGTAGGTTAATCAGCTTCTGTAAATTGTCCCTAGATTGTCCCTAGTGTGTAGGAAAGAACACACGTATGGGCGATTGCTGGTCAGTGCAGACTCAGTGGGCCGAAGGGTCTGTTTCCACACTGTATCTCTAAATTAAACTAATCTCAGCACTGTCTTATACTTTTCGCTGTTATTGGTTGGGGCAGGTTTAGCGTGCTTCCTTTACCCTGTTTAGCCTGTTCCCTTTTTCCATTGTGTAGGAAGGAACTGCAGATGCTGGTTTAAACCGGAGATTGACACAAAATGCTGGAGTAATTCATCGGGACATGCAGCATTTTTGGAGAGGAATGGGTGACGTTTCAGGGCTGAAGAAGGGTCTCGATTCGAAACTTCACCCATTCCTTCTCTCCAGAGATGCTGCCTGCCCCATTGAATTACTCCAGCATTTTGTGTCCACCTTCCCTTTTTCCATTACAGTTGCCGGATCCACTTTCTGGTGGGTTCAATCTTGTTCCAACAGTTCATAATATAGTGTCCATTAAATCCCTCCTACCCTTTCTTGTTCACTTCTTAAATGGTGAATATTGTCTCCATTCTGCCATCGATGATGGGCAAATTGTGCACGGGTGGTATTACATTTAGCCGTGGGAGACTTTGCTCTCCACACTTGGAACACTTTCAGTTTACATTATTCCACTTCAGAATAATTCCCTCAAACCCCTTTCAGTAAGATAGGGTCTGACAAAATCAACTGTATGAATCCTCTTCTGCACTTTATCAGACACATGCTGAACTTCAAGCACATTACACTTTTGCATTCTTGGAGACAGGAATCCTGGTGGCTAATCATTTGCATTTAACTGGACAAACACTGTGACTACATCAAAGCAAGCATTCCCGAAAGAACTCACAAACCTCAAATCTATAATACAAAGATCTTGAGAAATACCTTCAAAATCTTCTGGAAATACATTGGTGTTTAGAAAAGCAAAGTGTAAGATTATTCTCCCAATTATTCTAATCTCCCAAACTACCTATTTGAAATTCCCAAGGACCATTGCGAGTTTATGTACAGGGACATATCTATCCATGCACTGTATACTTATATTTATACTTATGCATTTTAAATATGTGTCATGTTTAATACTTTGGCAATATAACGATGTATTTTATCATGGCAATAAAGTTTTTAATTGAAATTGAATTGTGAGAGAGAGAGAGAGCGAGAGAGAGAGAGAGAGAGAGCAGAATTTGCAGAGGGATATCCTCAGTTAATATGATAGATGTAGCAGGTCTCAGTGAACAGATAGAACAGCTGAGAGAGAAGATACGGAAGGTAGCAGCAATATGATTTTAAAATACCGAAAGACTCAGTAAGGCAAGGAGGGAAGCAGTGCAAGTATTTCTTAAGGGAGTTAAGATACTCAACCCATACGAGGGGACAATAACTCAAATAATAAACAGAGTAAGTAATATTTCTCATGAACAACATAGGAAACATATGTCTAGTGTTTATTTCCAGCTGGCTTATGTGCCAGGTACTGGGGCATTCTACAGTAAGCCAACCACCAATTGGATATATACTCAACAACCTGAAGCAGTGGAGTAAGGAGAAACAAACTGATCACCATTAGATGATCACTGTTTAAATGGAAGGTAGGCACAAAATGCTGGACTAACTCAGCGGGACAAGCAGCATCTCTGGAGAGAAAGAATGTGTGACATTTTGGGTCTGGGAAAGGATCTCGACCCGAAACGTCACCCAGTGCTTCTCTCCAGAGATGCTGCTTGTCCCACTGAGATACTCCAGCATTTTGTGTCTACCTTTAAATAGTCTCCTGGGTTGTGCGCCATCTTGGAAACAGACAGGATATACCTGACTGCCTCAGAAGGCAGTGGAAGCCAATTCTCTGGAGGCTTTCAAGAAACAGTTAGATAGATCTCTTAAAGATAGAGGAGTGAAGGGATATGGGGAGAAGGCAGGAACGGGGTACTGATGGTGGATGATCAGCCATGATCACAGCGAATGACGGTGCTGGCTCGAAGGGCCGAATGTCCTACTGCTACATCTATTGTCTATTGTCTATTGAGTGCTCTGAAGAACGTACAGAAGATGGAATAGGCCATTTCAGTCATAAGGAGAGACTGATTTTGCTGACCTTGGAGCAAAGACCTGAGATGGAACCATTTGAGGCAGCATACATTAGAAATGTAGGCTTTAAATGGGATCCAAAGAAGAATCTTTTCACCCTGAAAGTGATTGGAATCTGAAAGTACTGCCTAAGAGGGTAGTGGTGGCAATTAGTCTGACAAGGTATAAGAGTTTCTGGAATAACCCAGGCATAGAAGACTATGGACCAAGCACTGGTACATGGAATTGGTATAGAGTCATAGAATCATACAGCACAACAACTTTGGCACAACTTGCCAAGCCGACCAAAACGCCCCATCTACACTAACTCCACCTACCCACAGTTGGCCTATATCCCTGTAAACCTTTCCTATCCATGTACTTGTTTGAATGTCTTTAAATGTTACTAGACCAAATGGGACCCGTTGGGTTCTGTCCCCTCAACCGGGGGGGTGGGGGGGGGGTGGGGGGGGGTGGGGTGGGGGGGGGGGGGGGGGGTAGGGAGCCCCCCCTGCCCCACATCCCCCACCAGATTCCCCCCAGATTCCCCCCCCCCCCCGCAACCATGGTCCATATTGGTCCACGTCTGGCCAGAACAGCATTCCTTTCGCATGTTGAAGGGTTATTTCTGCAGCGGGATGGTCCCCATGGACAATGTCAAAGTACTTGCTGTGAAGAGACTTAGGGATGACCGTCTTGTGTCCTTTCATTATCACGCCATCCTGAATGACCAGTTCGTCACAGACTGGGAAAATTGGTTGAACAGCTTGTGGCAGGTGGTGCAGTTTGTGTGGCCAGTCACGGCGGATGACAATGGCCAACGACTGTAGTGTTTCGTCTGCAGCTGTTTGTGACACTAGGATGTCTAAACCGGAAGATGGGAGGCAGGAGACCATCATAACCGTGTACCCGTCATGCTCATCATCAGACAGGTGTTTTTCGCAGGTTGGACGAGGTGCCCTTGAGAGGGTGTGAGCTAAGTGCATGTCCTTACCACGTTTGTAGGTTAGTCTGATGTCATATCTCCGCAGTTCCGTCATCATGCATTGTAAGCGTGCTGGTGCCGTGTGGATCGGCTTACTGAGGATACTGACTAGGGGCTGGTGATCGGTTTCCACCATGATCGGGTTGCCAAAGATAAAGTCCTTGAATTTCTTGCAGTCAAAGGTTACTATGAGTAGCTCCTTTTCAATTTGAGCGTAGAGCTGTTCAGTCATGGTACGGGAGGCATAGGCAACTGGTCTGGAGCCCTTTCCGTCATCTTGCAGGCAAGTAGCACCCAGTCCATACTGGGAGGCATCACAGGTAAGGGTGACGGGTAATTTGGCATCAAAGTATGCGAGGGTTGGAGTACAAGACATTAGTTGTTTGAGGGTTTCAAATGCCCTCTGCTGGTGTTGGTGCAAGGACCAGTGCGTATCCTTGTGGGTCAGTTGTCGCAACGGGGCGGATAGCTCGCTGAAGTTTGGGATGAATTTCCCAAGGTAGTTTACCATGCCTAAGAATCGTTGCAGACAGGGCCGGCTTTAAACCGATTGGACCGATTTCTCCCAATTGGGCCCCGCGCTTAAGGGGACCCCGCGTTAATTTTCCGCATTTCGTACATAAATATAAATTTGCTTTGTTAAATAACGATTAAAAAAAAAACATTCGGCATACGGATTTTTTTACAAAACAAACATGGATAACAACCGCTGCACGGCGATCAGAGACAAATGATTTGTTAGCCACTACTGTAGCACTTTTTAACAGCCAGTAGTTAACAAGTAGTTATACAATGTGTCATCAATGCATCGATCCACATTCCTCAGTAAATGTTATTGTGTTTTGAACAAGTATTAATGACGTCACGTTCCTTTGAATACGATTCACGTGGCGTCATTAATACTTGTTCAAAACACAATTACATTTACTGAGGAATGTAGATCAATGCATTGATGACACATTGAGAATTTCTAAAAACTCACCATCATGATTGAAGGCTTCTTCTTGGTGAGCTTCTTGGTGTGCAGCAGGTTAGTCATTCAATTTACCTTCTGACCCACGTTGTGTCTCTCTGTCTTTCGCTCTCTCCATCCCTCTCCCTCTCGCGCGCTCTCTCTCTCTCCCGCTCCCATCTTGTCTCTCTCTAGCTCTCTCGGTATTCCCGGAATAATTGATGTTTTGCGGTAGACAAAAATGTTGGAGAAACTCAGCGGGTGAGGCATGTCAGGGTCTGATCAGGAACAGTCAACATGGATTTGTGCCTGGAAGGTCATGTTTGACAAACCTTCTTGAATTTTTTGAAGCGGTAACTAGGGAAATTGATGAGGGTAAAGCAGTGGATGTTGTCTATATGGATTTCAGTAAGGCCTTTGACAAGGTTCCCCATGGAAGGTTGGTTAAGAAGGTTCAATCTTTGGGTGTTAATGGCGGAGTAGCAAGATGGATTCAACAGTGGCTGAATGGGAGATGTCAGAGAGTAATGGTGGATGGCTGTTTGTCAGGTTGGAAGCCGGTGACCAGTGGGGTGCCTCAGGGATCTGTGTTGGGTCCACTGTTGTTTGTCATGTACATCAATGATCTGGATGATGGGGTGGAAAATTGGATAAGTAAGTATGCAGATGATACTAAGATAGGTGGTGTTGTGGATAATGAAGTAGATTTCAAAGTCTACAGAGAGATTTGGGCCATTTGGAAAAGTGGGCTGAAAGATGGCAGATGGAGTTTAATGCTGTTAAGTGTGAAGTGCTACATCTTGGCAGGACAAATCAAAATAGGACATACATGGTAAATGGTAGGGAATTGAGGAATGCTGTGGAACAGAGGGATCTAGGAATAACTGTGCATAGTTCCCTGAAGGTGGAATCGCATGTAGATAGGGTGGTAAAGAAAGCCTTTGGTGTGCTGGCCTTTATAAATCAGAGCATTGAATATAGGAGTAGGGAAGTAATGTTTAAAATTGTACAAGGCATTGGTACGACCAATTCTGGAGTATGGTGTACAATTTTAGTCGCCTAGTTATAGGAAGGATGTCAACAAAATAGAGAGAGTACAGAGGAGATTTACTAGAATGTTGCCAGGGTTCCAGCAACTATGTTACAGAGAAAGGTTGAACAAGTTAGGTCTTTATTCTTTGGAGCGCAGAAGGTTAAGGGGGGACTTGATTGAGGTCTTTAAAATGATGAAAGGGATAGACAGAGTTGACGTGGATACGTTTTTCCCATTGAGGGTAGGGAAGATTCAAACAAGAGGGCATGACATGAGAATTAAGGGACAGAAGTTTCGGGGTAAACGTGAGGGGGAACTTCTTTACTCAGAGGGTGGTGGCTGTGTGGAATGAGCTTCCAGCAGTGGTGGAGGCAGGATCAATTTTAACATTTAAGAGTAAAGTGGATAGGTATATGGACGTGAAGGGAATGGAGGGGTATGGTCTGAGTGCAGGTAGATGGGACTAGGGGAAAACAAATGGTCGGCACGGACTGGAAGGGCCGAGAGGGCCTGTTTCCATGCTGTAATTGTTATATGGTTATATGGTTATATGGTTATATGGAGGCAGCATCTATGGAGCAAAGGAAATAGGCAATGTTTTGGGTCGAAACCCTTCTTCAGACCCGGCCCGAAACGTTGGCTATTTTCTTCGCTCCATAGATGCTGCCTCACCCGCTGATTTTCTCCAGCATTTTTGTCTACCTTCGATTTTCCAGCATCTACAGTTCCTTCTTAGACGGGGGGGGGGGGGGGGGGAGGAGGGGGAAGAGTCCTGGCCCGTGGCGGCTCCTGATAAGTGATATGTTCCCTCTGCGGGTGCTGCCTTGTCTGCTGAGTTCCTCCAGCACTCTGTGTTTTTTGTTTGGCTCTGAAGTTGAAGGTGGACCCCCCCTGTGTCTACCATCAACTCCCTGACTGTGGTGGCTCAGCGGGACGGGCAGGGGCTCTGGGGAGAGGGTTGTGTTTCCCGTCGAGACCCTTCTTCAGACGATCACAAATACTCTCACCGACGAGAGTTCAGTTCAGTCTGAAGAAGGGTCTTGCTGAGCTACTCCAGTTTTTCTCTATTCTCAATTTCAGAGTTAAATAAAATTTCTCATGGGGGGCTTATAGCGTGTACCCCCCCACCACCTCCCCGCCACCCCCCGCCACCCCCCCCAGCCCCTTCCTGCCCAACCTCAGCCTCACGGACATTAACATATCCCTAGTTCCTAAAACCCATTTCCATCACTGATTGCAATAAATACAGTGGCTTGCAAAAGTTTTCATACCCCTTGTCACGTTACAACCACAAACTTAAATGTATTTTATTGGGATTTTATGTGATAGACCAACACAAAGTGGCGCATAATCGTGAAGTGGAAGGAAAATGATACATTGTTTTCAAATTTTTTTACAAATGAAAAACTGAAAAGTGTGGCGTGCAAAAGTATTCAGCCCCCTTTACTCTGATACCCCTAAATAAAATCCAGTGCAACCAATTGCCTTCAGAAGTCACCTAATTAGTAAATAGAGTCCACTTGTGTGTAATCTAATCTCAATATAAATACAGCTGTTCTGTGAAGGCCTCAGAGGTTTGTTAGAGAACATTAGTGAACAAACAGCATCATGAAGCACAAGGAACACACCAGACAGGTCAGAGACAAAGTTGTGGAGAAGTTTAAAGCAGGGTTAGGTTATAAAAAAATATCCCTTTGAACATCTCACGGAGCACTGTTCAATCCATCATCCGAAAATGGAAAGAGTATGGCTCAACTGCAAACCTTTCAAGATATGGCCGTCCACCTAAACTGACAGGCCAGGCAAGGAGAGCATTGATCAGAGAAGCAGCCAAGAGGCCCATGGTAACTCTGGGGAAGCTGCAGAGATCCACAGCTCAGGTGGGAGAATCTGTCCACAGGACTACTATTAGTCGTGCACTCCACAAATCGGGCCTTTATGAAAGAGTGGCAAGAAGAAAGCCATTGTTGAAACAAAGCCAAAAGAAGTCCCGTTTGCAGTTTGCCACAAGCCATGTGGGGGACACAGGAAACATGTGGAGGAAGGTGCTCTGGTCTGATGAGACCAAAATTGAAGTTTTTTGCCTAAATGCAAAACGCTATGCGTGGCGGAAAACTAACACACCATCCCCACTGTGAAACATGGTGGTGGCAGCATCATGCTGTGGGGATGCTTTTTTTCAGCAGGGACAGAGTTGATGGGAAGATGGATTGAGCCAAATACAGGGCAATCTTGGAAGAAAACCTGTTAGAGTCTGCAAAAGACTTGAGACTGGGGCGGAGGTTCACCTTCCAGCAGGACAACGACCTTAAACATACAGCCAGAGCTACAATGGAATGGTTTAGATCAAAGCATATTCATGTGTTAGAAAGGCCCAGTCAAAGTCCAGACCTAAATCCAATTGAGAATCTCTGGCAAGACTTGAACATTGCTGTTCACAGACGCTCTCCATCCAATCTGACTGAGCTTGAATTATTTTGCAAAGAATAATGGGCAAAAATTTCAGTCTCTAGATGTGCAAAGATGGTAGAGACATACCCCAAAAGACTTGCAGCTGTAATTGCAGTGAAAGGTGGTTCTACAAAGTATTGACTCAGGGGGGCTGAATACTTTTGCACGCCACACTTTTCAGTTATTTATTTGTAATAAAATTTGGAAACCATGTATCATTTTCCTTCTACTTCACAATTATGCACCACTTTGTGTTGGTCTATCACATAAAATCCCAATAAAATACATTTACGTTTGTTGTTGTAACATGACAAAATGTGGAAAAGTTCAAGGGGTAGGAATACTTTTGCACGCCACTGTATGTAACACCACATTGCAGGTTCTACAGAGATATTGATTATATTGAGTGGATGTTTCTAGATTAATTTTTGGAAATTAAACATTAAATTCCTTCCATCTGGCATATAAATTCATGACAGTGAGATTTAAAAATCATGTTATGTTATGAATTCTTGTGTGAATGGGATTAGTTTGTTATTTGGATACACAGGCTATTTTTAAAAATTATCCTTTTCTTAAGAAATGGAATCTGCAGGGCATTCTTAATGGGAAAGTAGTGGGCAGAAAGGCATGTCATGCGTGGTTTGAAGAGCAAAAACGTGTAGTTTACAATGCCAAAATTGAAAAGTTGAGGAAAAACAAGGTGTACAGAGTTATTTATTGGTTACAATCTGAGGAGTATGATGATGCTACTGATTATGGTATGCCCATGTACCAGCTAGAAACTGATCTCCATAAAGACCTGGTCTATTGCTAGAAATTGTAATTTATTTACCTATCTGTTATGGACTTACAGCATATAATACAATAATTTTAAAGTTCTGATCTTGAGAATATCACATTTTTGAATTTTCAAGGCAGTCTGGGTGTTTATTACGATTTCAGTCACAACGGTCAATTTTGTAATTAACTACAATTAGGTAATTAACTAATTATATGCTTTAATTTCAGGTCATCCAAGTAAGATGTTTTATATTTGTTTCAGAATGCTTCAATATATTCATTCAGTTCTCTTAATTTTTAAGAAAGTTATGGGCTTTTGACTGTCCTCGATCACATCTTTTGTGTTGTCAATGGAAAAGCAATAGGGAACAAGATGCTAATTTCCGAGTATGAAAATGGCCATACCTTTTTTAATATTGAAGATATGAAAGTGAATTAGGTGTCAAATTAAACATATTTTTATGCTTTATCTGATGGGATAAATTGCGGACTTGATTTTTAAAATCTCAAAATTTTGTAACATTGCTAGAAAATGTACCTGCATCTTGGAGGCCGAAGGTTAGGTTGTTAGCCAAGATAGATAGACTTTGTTGTCCCTCAGTACAGCAACACCAAGAACAATGTTGCTATACTGAGGGATAGCCAAGTCTATCCCCCATTAGCCAAGGCTATCCCTCATTGCTAGCAGCTGATGGGAAGCGGCTGTAAAGTGGGAAACGGCTGTAAAAGGACAGCGCTGCTGCGGGAGGGAGGGGGGGGGGGGGGGTGAAAGTTCCTTTCACAGCATGGTCTGTCCAGGGGTAAAGTTGTGTGCAGGGCAGGAGCATTGAGAAGGAGGCGGTTGGTGATCATGCCAGCATCCAGCTCAAGAGCAGGTCAGCGGGCGATGGATAACAGGACAGCGGGCGGTGGAGCTTACTCATATGTCAGGGCGAGTGGTAACCTCAAGTGATCCCTTGTTTCACGCGGACACAGGAGTAACTCCCACGCAGCTGTGTTGTTGTCCATCTGATGTGAACCCGACTCCGCTCTATGATCTATGCTCTGAGATGGTCCCATCACTGTTCAGATGGAGAGCACTGCCAGAGGTGAGCGGGCGGCAGAAGAACGCTTGAGATGCCTAGGTCGGTTCCGCGTCGGTTGATGGGGCTGCTCGTAGCCACGCGAGCTGCTTCCCTCCCCGGCCACAAGGCGGTGGCTCGCACATGGGAGCGCCGGCAGCCGGTGAGTGAGTGGGTTGTGGCATGAAACCCGTCCCCCTCATTCTCAACGCTCCTGACACCACAACTTTAACCCGGCTAGTCTCCCACACGCTGCAAATGGACCTCTCCTCAATTGGTCCCTTGAACTAGTATAGTCATTCAATATGATCACAACTGATTCAACTTGTCCCGGTGTGCTCCCGTTTTTCACACAATCTTTCCAATAGCAGTCACACTCCACCCCCCCCCATTCTGTAAGTTGAATGACGGGAGACTTGGAAGCCTTGGGCAAAATTTGGATTGTTAATTAGTATTTGTTATGTATTTTTGTCGAAGTGGAGACAATCTGCGCAGGCGCTGTTTTTAGATTTTTAAAGAGGATCTGACTGGCTTATATTTCACCTCTGTGACTCATTTTTAATTATTTAATTTTTTTTCTATGATATTAGTTCCAATGGCCCTCAAGTTCTAAGGCGGCAGGGTTGTAGAGCAGTCATGTAGCAGGTGCTGGCATGTGTTGATGGTTTTAAAGGGTCTGGTTTAAGTCCATTGTTGGTGAATCTTGGGCCCATATAAGTAGACCAGGATCCTGCATCGTGAGTGGGTGAAGTTGGGATTTATCTCCCTGTCAGATCTGGACCTGTTTCAGGTTGGTGTCAGGTTCTTGTTGCCTTGCGCCCAGTGGGCCTGGATGTCGTCTACAATTATATTACTTGGATAGCTATCAATGAGTTGTTCCTTAGTACGATGGAATAAACCTCACTGATTGAATTGATTGCCAAAGGGCATCCGTAAGGTCATGTCTAAGCAGGGAGCGTAGAAGGGCCGCCGCGGCGATGTGGTTAAAACTGGGAGATTCATGAGTCTGTGGCATTTGGCGTAAAAGATGTTATTTGGGCGCCTAGGGGACAGTAAAAAACTGTGGCTTTGCCCAGGTTTAGCAGGAACGGTTTCCCCGTCCCATTGGGTGGTGTGGGCCGTATGACTCGGCAGTGTGAATTCCTTTGGGTTGATGCGAATCCTTTATTTCATTCTAGTTCTTCTTGAACTGCTGCAGCCATTGGTGGAGACCCTATGAGGAGGGTCGTGTAAGGGGCTATTTAACCCAGTGATTTCATTCTGTCTAATTCAGCTTTGACGGGGGTCCATCATTGATCTGTGCTGCGGATTTTGTTGAGGAGAACGAATTGACAGGTATAACTTCCTTGTCGTCACAATGTGATAGTCAAAAGTTTCTTTGTAATGTTTGTTGTTGGGTAGGATTTTGAGAGGGTGGGAAGTGATACACAGTTTTGCCGAGGAAAATGAGGTTCATATTACGGCATGCATCCAATTGCCCCAGAAGATGTGGCACTTCTCTTAACGATAAAAAATTCCAAGTGAAATCTGAGTCGATAGATGGCTTTTTCACCCTCGCTTACTTTGATGCCAAATTACACCAAATTTGATGCAATATCACCAAACATCTTGTACAATCTGTAACAAAAAATCCGACTTATATATTCTTTACCCCTAATGATGAAGGCCAATGGTTCCAGAACCTCCGTGGTATCGAAATGGACATTGGTTATGGCTGATATTTGATGGCTGGCTAGGGGCATGATGGAGTATAGTGGGGGGGGATTTGGTGCGTGTTGCTCTTTTTCTCAACGGGACGATCATAAAGTGATTTATTCTTCCGCGGCAATATGTAAAGGCATGGAGGAAGTTGATTTAGAAAGAACGTTTTTTTTGTGAAGGTTTTCAATGAATGTTGCAAGCAATGTGTCAACTTCAATCTTAAATTACCAGGCTTCACCATTCCTTGCAGTTAATTCACTGAATGATTACATCCAAAAACTATTTTGTTTTGTTTGCATTTTTTTAGTTCATAAATGTTCCTTTTTTCTTTGCTACCTCTTTTTTCCCGACTACAAAAGAAGGCCCATTAGGAAGATGCGTCCACAGTTAGCGGGGCTGGAAACTGGAGTTTTTCCAAAGCTAATTCTGACATCCATAATCTATTGCAACATGTGAGGGCTCCACTGATGTAGACCTGAAGCTTGCGTCTCCTTTTAAGGATGGACGGTGAGGGCGATGTCAACTTTTTGTAACATGGTAGATGGACATGATATACAAGTGTGTGGTACTGCTTAAAAATAAAAAAATATTTACAGAATCGAAGGGGCGATGGGGAAGGGGGGGGGGGGGGGGAGTGTGCTGTTCTTTATGGCTTGCTCTACCTTTAAGTATGATCTGATCTTGGCTTAAAATTTCTGTCTCTTTTGTTAAAAATGTTGTATCGTATTGTCCTAAAAATCTAAACTGATCTCTTTAGGTAATTTCACACCAGCTTCATCTGACTAATCAGATGAATGACCAATCGTTATGAAACTGAGGGGGGAAAAAACAGAAATGGATAGCCATACCAATCAATTAATAATCTTCCAGAATTGAGATATTGTTGTCTAAGAATGGTATTAATGAAGTATTTCATTAATTAAACCATAAATTATTGCTAGTATTTAGCGAAAGCTGAAATGGCGAAATGAAACCTCTCCCCCCCCCCCCCCCCCCCCTCCTATGGAGAATTCTTAAACAAGCCAAATTATTGGTTGTTGGTGGAAGCAGATTCATTGGTAGTTTAAAGAGATATACTTTTCGAGATTTTTGGAGGAAATAGTCCAAGGAACCCACACTGACAAGATGGGCTGGAGAGTTCCTTCAAGGTTACTGAGTGTAAATCAGGGTATACTAATATAAATAATCCTGGAAATAATAGCCGAAAGTTTCGTTGTAGGGTTTTTTTCTGCGTTTGTAAGCATGATCACCAAGGAGAGATACAGAGTCTCATTGTGTCTGTTTTTCTTTGTTTCTTGGAATAATTAAATGTTAAATGCAGACCCAATTTTGCTTTGGAGTAGATGTTTCTCCAGTGCTTTAGATGGAATCTGATCTGTAAAGTAGGGCGCGGATTGTTGTCATTTCGAAGTTTGAAAATGATCAGGGTACGTTCGGGGCAAAAATGTCAGGCCATGATTTTTGTATATATTATACATAAATTAATGCAGTCGGTTTTGTCGGTGACAGCCAATAATCCTTAGATCCAAGAATTTCATGTGTTATATGGTAATTTGAACAATATCCAGTTTATAAGATCCCATATGTCAGTAACTGAATGAGGCATTTCTTTGTTGACCTTTTGCTTCTTCGAGTCCTGTTTGGAAGATGCATTTCTAATCAGCAATTCAAAGCTGTCACAATTGGTCCTCATGGAACAGTCTATCACCAAAAGGATACAATCTGTCCATGTCAGCATTAGAGGTCGATGCTTGGCATATTCAAATTGTTACTTACATCCATTTGACAATTCACTACTGGGTGAGGATAATAGAGTTTTTAACCCCCTATATTGGACCACCTGTCTTTATACAGCCACAGAGGGAGGCTGTTCAATGTACAAGAGCTGTTTAACGCATGACTAATATGTGTCAGTTTTCATTTGAGTGTTAGTGGCGTAAGAACGCTAGAGAAAATACTGCCATTGGGCACCTCACGTTCTACATTGGCAACCAACTCCATATAAGTGGATAGAGTATAAGGAGTAGAGTTAACATTTTTTACATTCTCGCTGTCGGGTCAATGTGTCAAGTGGGACCCGTGTGCAGAATAGCACGTCTGAGGAAAGGTACCTCGGATAAATTTAATTGTCTCATTTATGATGTTGATTAATCTGCAAGTTTTTTTTAATGTTTGGGGCTTGTGGTTACATTGTACGGAAAAAAAATAAATATGACCTTTTGTTGTGTTCCATGGTAATCTCCATTAATACCATTACCTGTGATAATGTAACATGTTTTTGAGTCACGGTTCACTGTTTAATGAAAATATGTGTCATGTGAGTGTATAACATATTGGTGTGATTTAAAACACTTAACTTCTCAAGATGCTGATCATAATCCAAAACACATACCTTCACACATTGGCAACAAGTTGATATTTATGCAGCAGCCATTTACAGGCATAAGAGGCAATTAATGTATATCTGGAGGTTACATATAAACATGGTCAATGGCAGGGCAATTATTGCGTATATGGTGCTGGAATGAATGAATACCTGGGTACATGTCTATATAATAGCGGGTTTGGTGAGGCACGATTCGGTGGGGGGTATGTTTGGTGGGAAATCAAGTGGAAATTCCCGAGAGTAACTGCTTAAATTTCCATATTTAGTTATATACTGTTGGATTGTTCATTGGTGTAAAAATATGGAAATTGAGTGGCTTGGTGCCGATGGAGCTGTTCATACCTGTCCTGCAAAAGAGCAAGGAAACTGTCACCTCAGTTCCTTTCATCTTTCAACTCTGCATGAGGTTACTTAGCGTAATAACTGCATTAGGGGGGTCGGGGAGCAGCGGTAAAATGGATGCCTTTACACGGGCCAGGTGTCCAGGTTTGGTCTGTTAGGAGTGTGTAGTTCGCTTGACCTGAGGGGTTTTCCTGGGGCTCCGGTTTCCTCCCTAACTACAAATGGCGTACGGTTTGTAGTGAAATGGCGGCATTTAATTGTAAATGGGCACTGGAGTGGGTAGGGTAATGTTAGGCTGTGCGGGGATTGTGGTCACGGCGTGGACGCGGGGGGGTCCGAGGACCTGTTCGGCTGGATACTGGTAATCGTATCTTTAGGTGCTGAGGGGATGGCACCTGTGGGGGGAT